>JAODUO010000323.1:540000-755000 GCA_025642075.2 Ridgeia piscesae
CACCTGTGAAATAGTGGCGTTTTTTGGCATTTTGAAAAAAGTCCTTAAATTTAACAGCAGGTGATGTTTAGTGATGGATTTTTCCTTAGGAGTTCTTTACCTTAGTGACACGTCCCCTAGGTTCCTTGCTAGTATGTGTGTAGATGGGGCTCGAGTCATTGACTCAGTACTGGGGCTGGAATGGGAAGAGAAGATAGGTGAATACTTCCGCTGCTCGAAAGAATTGTGGCTGACATAATTGGGTTCACTGGGACAGCGATTGGTAAAGGTTGGCATTATTTAATACCCTACCTGTTACACAGTGCTAAAGGCAGGCTATCACGCCATGTATGAAGGCACCTTTACACTCCGTTTCACATTTAATTTTTAAATGCTGACAGAAGATTTTCAAGAGATAATAGCCGACATAATTAATTGGATTCATGAGTATTTTGGGCCAGACGTCGTGTTAGCAAACCATCTCAAACTTAATGCCTTGCCAACATTTGTCCTGCACAAAATTAATATAACGTTCATTTGGCGCACAATCCGCTAGAATGATACACACATGATACCAATATGCTAAATAAAATATGAGTACTCGGAAAATGTCAAACATAGTTAATATCAAAGGCGGTCTCTCGTGAACTTCGCTGTATTAATGCTAATATAAGCATCAGTGAAAATGCGGCCAAAGCCCCTTATCACCCTGATAATTGTGTTAATAATGTATACAGCAGCACTTGTGGATGTACTTATGTTAATAGGTTAATATATGCGGTGGTACTGTCGTGTATATTTGTTTGTGTTAATGTAAGCAGTGCCCAGATACCGTGCCTGCGTCAGCAGTGATGCAAAACTGGTCATGATGAATATGTTTATAATGTTCTTCATGTTTTCCCGTGTGGAAGACACACGTACAAACAAAACACATGGCTGTGAACAACGGCTGTAGAGAACATCTGTGTGAGGGGCAGTTAATTTGTTACCCGTGGAGAGGCTGGGTATTATATTAGGGCTTACTGTTGCTTAAAATGTATTGGTAAGGTGTTCTTCACCTAACAAGATTATCTCACAAAAACTGCACAATTAAACATAGATTTCTGGTGTTGTCATATATAATAATAAGTTTGTTGATGTACAATGGGAATAACCGTGACCTTCATACTGACGTAATTTGTTTTGAGAAATAGCTACAAGGTCAAATAAACTATATTTATATAAGTAAAAAATCAAAATATAGCAGCCTACACTAGTGTTGTACTGTTTCTGGCATTAGATATTCATTTTTAAACAGTTGCCAAAATGTTTTCTGTAATTACATTAACCAAACTAATTTTAAACAACATACAACCTTTATAATTGTTTATTTTATAGGATATGTGCCATATGCAGCACCGTTTGTGGCTGTTTGCGACACATTAAAAATTAACAATATGATTCGGAACTGGTAATCAGACAAAGGGATTGACAATCCTAATAGTGATGAACGCTGCTTAAGGAATAATTGATTAGCCGCATCCACCGAGGAGTCGGCAAGGACGTGACGGTGGTGGCACGACGAAGACACCAAACCGACAGCGATGATGAAATTTGATTTCTAACCCTTTGTGCGGCCACATGTTTGACAGGCGAGTAATTTCCATTAATGACGAAGTAATTTGTCGATGACTGCGTCGTGGACCGGCCGTTGTGTGCGGAATTATGAACCGGAGACGTCTATGTGGATTTGCGCTCCGTGGCTGCGGTCTCGTGTTCGAGTCGAGTGAATTCTATGGCCGATTGCGATGACCACTCAGAGTGGATGGCTGACTTAACTGGCCGCGTAATCCTGAGTCTAAGTGAAAACAAGGATGCATGCTGCCTGGGGGGAGTGACTGACGTAGGATTCATCAAGGGCATAATTGCATTCGTTGTACTTGCTCTTATTGCATTTGTGTGTAATACGGACATACGTGTATGGAGCCATAAGTCGCGTGGAGTGGCAGTTGCTTCTAATGTGTCGTGTCGGTTTTGTCAGGGTCCGTTTTGTGGTGATCAGTTTGTAGCAGTTCGGTTGCGACGATTAGTTAGTGGTGGTTAATTTGTGGTGGTTAGCAGTCGATTTGTGGAGGTTGATTTGTGGTCTGTTTGTAGCCATCAGTTTGCGAACGTTGGTTTATGGCAGTCGGCTTGTGATGGGCAGTTTTGCCATGATTTAGTTTTGGGCAGATTATTCCAGTAGATTCCTTTAATAAGATTATTATCTAATGCATCAACATATTCAGTTAAAATATAAAAGAACTGTTCACTATTATACATTCACCAACATAAGACAGCCATAGATACAGGATATGACGACCGCACCGAACAGCATGGTCTACAATCTTAACATTTTGTTTACAATTCCCTGAAGAAAATTGAAACTGTAAACACTGTTTCATGCTTAATAAACATAACTTTCTGGGCAGTGTATGTGAGTGTATGTATTCTAGCCTTGAGAATATTATACTACTTGTAATTAACTACAGAAACAAGGAAGAGACCGTCGGACGTGTCTTTGACTGAGGAACACACTCTGCCATTGAGGGTTGTGTTCCTGTTGCCGTAGTCGTCTCGAAGGCCTGTTGCATTGCGAGGCTGCATCATCGCGCCTGCCCAGCCACATCAGGTGCTCATTTATTTGGCAGTTATTTTATGGGGGATATTAATAACTTGACACAGTCGAGATGGCTGTGTGCAGTCGACGACGCAGACGTTTCATTCTAGTAATGTTTCAGTGAAGCTGGGCCTGAAACGTACACATGCAACCTGTCTGTTATTATCAGACGCCGTTCAGTTCTGATGTCTTCGTAGAAGACGTTTTATGAAGTATTCATAGTTGTTTGTCTTAGTAGAGCATTGTGCCTTATAGCAAGGCTTCATATTTACTTGTAATAATAGAGCACTGAATTTTCATGAAGACTTCATGAAAAATATCACAATCAATCACTGTGCCTTTTATCACGATTACATATATTTTCTTCAAGACAATAAACAATTACACTGTGCCAGTTAACAACGTTTCGTGTTTTAAAGTCACAACATAGTAATGTACCTTTTATCAAAGCTTCATATTCACATTTCACACTGCACATATTAGCAAGGCTTCAGGCCATGCAGACGTGTCACAGTAGAACACCATCCCCATTAACTAGGCTTCATGTTTACAGACCAGCTGTCGCAAGGATCCCTTGCTGCTGCATTCCGCATCCCCAATCACCATCAGAGGGGAATCCCCTGTCACTGCAGTATCCCCTCTGTGTGGTATCCCCTGGCACTGGGGTATCCCCCATCAGTGGGGTATCCCCCGTCACTGGGGTATCCCCTGGCACTGGGGTATCCCCCATCAGTGGGGTATCCCCATCACTGGGGTATCCCCTGGCACTGGGGTATCCCCCATCAGTGGGGTATCCCCATCACTAGGGTATCCCCCGTCACTGGAGTATCCCCTGGTACTGGGGTATTCCCTGGCACTGGGGTATCCCCTGGCACTGGGGTATTTCCTGTCAGTGGGGTATCCGCTGGCACTGAGGTACCTCCCTTCACAGGGGTATTCCTGGTAGTACATTCATGAAATCGCACTCACCCTTACTCTGTATCACGGGTGTAATGGGACTTTACTAAACCCGATTCAATCCCGTAATAAACCCCTTACACACATTTATGATTGCGGCAGTTGGCCCAGATGTGATCATCCCTTCCCTCTGGCAGTGGGAGGTAGCCCACTGAACCCTGGTCCCGGGATAACCAGGATAATCGGACACCAGTCTAAACACTCCGACCGACCGTGCCTAGCAGCATCAGGACATGAGTTGAATGTTCGTCGGACTTGGCCCCATCGCTGGAGAGCTTGCGTCAGCTGGTCTATTTGGGCAGCTCAATGCATGAAAAATGACCATGCCAGCTGTAAACAGACGGCTGATTGGAAACTGGACAAGATAGGAACCAGAGGGGCCAAAGTGTTGGTCACCTACATGCAACAGTTGTGTGTGTGTGTGTGTGTGCGTGCGTGCGTGCGTGCGTGCGTGCGTGCGTGCGTGCGTGCGTGCGTGCGTGCGTGCGTGCGTGTGTGTTTATGTTGTGTGTGTGTGTGTGTTTATGTGTGTGTGTGTGTGTGTGTGAGTGCGTGCGTGCGTGCGTGTGTGTTTATGTGTGTGCGTGCGTGCGTGCGTGCGTGCGTGCGTGAGTGTGTGTGTGAGTGCGTGCGTGCGTGCGTGCGTGCGTGTGTGTGTGTCTTACTCTTAGACTAATAATAAGAATTAATGTAAGTATAACTGACTGATGATGTGGTGTAATTTGTTTAATGTTAACTTGAAAGAGCATTACTCGGAAACCCAGATAGCTGTCTGCAGAAGGATTCACAGGTCTTTTTCCTGACGGTATCGTCTTTAGCGTGTACTTGATAACATGGTGTTTTTTAGCTGTACGTGTTCAGTGCAGTTGTGGCACTGTGTGTGATCTCACTGAAGTGCAATCGCTGCTTTTTACCCTGTTCAATCCTGGCATTTCCTAAAGTAGTTTGTACGTGTCAGCTGTGCGTGAATTGGGAAAAAAGTTAAGGTAAGTTCTAAATTTATTGTGCAGTACTCAGTTCATGCATAGTAGACTGCAGAAAGTGCTTTAGACATCATCCTCTGCATTTTCTGTAGTCTTGTATGCAAGAAATAAGTACTGCAACATAAAATTATAACTTACCTTTATTATATATATATATATATATATATATATATATATATGTATATATGTATATATAATATATATGTATATATAATATACACACATATATATATATATACATACATACATACATACATACATACATACATACATACATACCTCGATACATACATAAATAGATACATACATACATACATACATACATACATATACACACACACACACACACACACACACACACACACACACACACACACACACACACACACACACACACACACACACACACACACACACACACACACACACACACACACACACACACACACACTTATAAAAACACACTTTTTGTAAGTTTACATCATTTCTATATAAAGGTATAAGGTATCGTTTTTAAGCTTGTGATCTGTGCAATTAAAAAGTATGAAACTAACTTTTGCATTTTGTGCCAAGTGACACTTAGTGGTGAGCACTGAGACACGATCTGATGGTCCGTGTTTCATTAGGCCAGTGTAGCAGTGGTACTCAGGTAATCAGGTGCCCCTGGTTCAAAAGAAGCCCTAGCCTAGATGGTCCACAAGATGTCAGATAGATAAGATTATAGAAGATGTACTTACTGACCTTTAACTGGTGAAATACACTTGGAACTGTAAAGCCAAGCCGAGAACGAGGTTGTTAGTGTCAAGATACTTCACAATCCAGGACCCTGTAATGAACTGTAATGTGCACCATTCGTGTTCTCACTACCCCCTAGTAATTTATGTTGTTTGTGTGATCGATTAATTGTTTACAGTCTTAATTCCAATTGTGTACAGTAATATTTTAAATTAAATATGCGTGCTTACAGAATGACAAAAGCCATGTTTAAATGTTACTACTATTACTGCCACCTATTGGTCAAACATTTCGTACAGTGGCGGCCAACAAACTGATTTGACAGATGAAAGGTATTCACTTTTAATATCCAGCCAAATCGAGATGGTTCTTTTATCTGAAGAGACTTTCAGTAAACTGATTGTATAGTTGATCATCTTCCAGTTTTGTGGAACCGATCATTGGTTGTAAAAATCAAGCCAATTCCCACCATAGAGGAGGGGATACTGAGATATTCTGTAATACCAAAGAAGACTGTCCAAGAGTGAGTATGACCTCACTTCCTGTGAGTATGACCTCACTTCCTGTGAGTATGACCTCACTTCCTGTCAGTGACCTTACTTCCTTCCTGTGACACTGAGCGTGTGCTCTAGCTTGGTTCCGGAAATAAAACGCGTTAAGCGCACGTGCTCTGTTATCTGATCAATAACAGTTCAATGATGTCTCTCACAAAACGCATTTGTGGTTACTTCATTATACAAAAGATCCACAGATGCAGCGACAAACCTTAGGCAGCTCAGCATGTTATCAAGATCAACCGAAACGTGTTTGAGCATTTAATTTCCACTCTCACCTAATTCCAGCCCCAGTACAGTGAACATATGTAAGCAACTCTATCCCAAACAGTCATAATACCTTCTACTCCACCATGTCGTGTGTGTGGTGTTTGTACTCTGTGTGGGTTGGAAGGAGATTGGTCCAGATGGCATGAACTATTGATTGTGGGCCTCTATGTGGTCAGCAGAGAACACTGGTCAGTGTGTGGTCACCGTGGCACACGCAACGCTGCAGCCAGGTCAAGAGCTTTCTTTCAACGGCCACGGCCCAGATGAAACTGCCCATTACCCAGCGGCCAGACTCAAGACTGGACGGACCAAGTCATCGCAACAAGTTCAACTATTATCTTGGCCACGTGATAGTTGCTGAATTCGTTTGTGAATGCTAAGTTGTCCTGTACTGGCAACTGCTGTTGATAAGCCCTGTCAGCACTGGTCATTGAATGTGTCTCTGTCAGCACTTGTCATTGAATGTGTCTGTGGTCATGTATCCTGTCAGCACTTGTCATTGAATGTGTCTGTGGTCATGTATCCTGTCACCACTTGTCATTGAATGTGTCTGTGGTCATGTGTCCTGTCACCACTTGTCATTGAATGTGTCTGTGGTCATGTGTCCTGTCAGCACTGGTCATTGAATGTGTCTGTGGTCATGTGTCCTGTCACCACTTGTCATTGAATGTGTCTGTGGTCATGTGTCCTGTCACCACTTGTCATTGAATGTGTCTGTGGTCATGTGTCCTGTCAGCACTGGTCATTGAATGTGTATCTGGACATGTGTCCTGTCATCACTGGTCATTGAATGTGTCTGTGGTCATGTGTCCTGTCAGCACTGGTCATTGAATGTGTATCTGGACATGTGTACTGTCATCACTGGTCATTGAATGTGTCTCTGGACATGTGTCCTGTCATCACTGGTCATTGAATGTGTCTGTGGACATGTGTCCTGTCAGCACTTGTCATTGAATGTGTCTGTGGTCATGTGTCCTGTCATCACTGGTCATTGAATGTGTATCTGGACATGTGTCCTGTCATCACTGGTCATTGAATATGTCTGTGGTCATGTGTCCTGTCAGCACTAGTCATTGAATGTGTCTGTGGTCATGTGTCCTGTCAGCACTTGTCATTGAATGTGTCTGTGGACATGTGTCCTGTCAGCACTGGTCATTGAATGTGTCTCTGGTCATGTGTCCTGTCAGCACTTGTCATTGAATGTGTCTCTGGACATGTGTCCTGTCAGCACTGGTCATTGAATGTGTCTCTGGACATGTGTCCTGTCAGCACTTGTCATTGAATGTGTCTCTGGACATGTGTCCTGTCATCACTGGTCATTGAATGTGTCTGTGGTCATGTGTCCTGTCAGCACTGGTCATTGAATGTGTATCTGGACATGTGTCCTGTCAGCACTGGTCATTGAATGTGTCTCTGGTGGTCATGTATCCTGTCATCACTGGTCATTGAATGTGTCTCTGCACTCTCTGGTCATGTGTCCTGTCAGCACTGGTCATTGGATGTGTCTCTGGCCATGTGCCCTGTCAGCACTGGTCATTGGATGTGTCTCTGGCCATGTGTCCTGTCAGCACTTGTCAGTGAATGTGTCTCTGGTCATGTGTCCTGTCAGCACTTGTCAGTGAATGTGTCTCTGGCCACGTGTCCTGTCAGCACTTGTCAGTGAATGTGTCTCTGGTCATGTGTCCTGTCAGCACTTGTCAGTGAATGTGTCTCTGGTCATGTGTCCTGTCAGCACTGGTCATTGAATGTGTCTCTGGTCATGTGTCCTGTCAGCACTGGTCATTGGATGTGTCTCTGGCCATGTGTCCTGTCAGCACTTGTCAGTGAATGTGTCTCTGGTCATGTGTCCTGTCAGCACTTGTCAGTGAATGTGTCTCTGGTCATGTGTCCTGTCAGCACTGGTCATTGGATGTGTCTCTGGTCATGTGTCCTGTCAGCACTGGTCATTGAATGTGTATCTGGACATGTGTCCTGTCAGCACTGGTCATTGAATGTGTCTCTGGTCATGTGTCCTGTCAGCACTGGTCATTGGATGTGTCTCTGGTCATGTGTCCTGTCATCACTGGTCATTGAATGTGTCTCTGGTCATGTGTCCTGTCAGCACTGGTCATTGGATGTGTCTCTGGCCATGTGTCCTCTCAGCACTTGTCAGTGAATGTGTCTCTGGTCATGTGTCCTGTCAGCACTGGTCATTGGATGTGTCTCTGGCCATGTGTCCTGTCAGCACTTGTCAGTGAATGTGTCTCTGGTCATGTGTCCTGTCAGCACTGGTCAGTGAATGTGTCTCTGGTCATGTGTCCTGTCAGCACTTGTCAGTGAATGTGTCTCTGGCCATGTGTCCTGTCAGCACTTGTCAGTGAATGTGTCTCTGGTCATGTGTCCTGTCAGCACTGGTCATTGAATGTGCCTCTGAACATATGCCCTGTCAGCACTTGTCATTGAATGTGCCTCTGAACATATGCCCTGTCAGCACTGGTCATTGAATGTGCCTCTGAACATATTATGCTCTGTCAGCACTTGTCATTGAATGTGCCTCTGAACATATTATGCTCTGTCAGCACTTGTCATTGAATGTGCCTTTGAACATATTATGCTCTGTCAGCACTTGTCATTGAATGTGCCTCTGAACATATTATGCTCTGTCAGCACTTGTCATTGAATGTGCCTCTGAACATATTATGCTCTGTCAGCACTTGTCATTGAATGTGTCTCTCGCCATGTGTCCTGTCAGCAGGGGTCATTGAATGTCTCTGGCCATGTGTCCTGTCAGCAGTGGTCATTGAATGTCTCTGGCCATGTGTCCTGTCAGCAGTGGTCATTGAATGTCTCTGGTGTAAATGTCCTGACTGTTCTAACTAGATGAACCTGTTCTTGCTATAGTCAAGATGGGTGTAACTGAAGTCAGTTGTACTGGGTGTTAGATATCACTTGAGCTTATGAGATAGGGTCTCATGTATTGATGCTTAGAATTAAGAGATACAGCGACAATCCAGAGTAGTTATATCTGTATTTGTTTCTTTTAATTAACTTATCACATACTGCTAGTTTACATACATGTACATATATTATATAATCAGTTTGCTTAGTATGCAAAACATTTTAAAACAAATTTATCGTAATTTATTCAATTAATCAGTTTTAACACTGATGTATGTGTCTTATATATTTTTCAGTGCCTTTGAATGGACTTTTGTTTCAGTTGACAGCTCCTTGCACATTTACTTACTAAATAAACACAAGGAAATAAATAATTTACTAAATACAAGAAAATTACATATTTGTGTCTGATGACAAATTTGTTATTTAATTCTACTTGTGAGAACCAAAACGAGGGTGGCGTTGTTGTACAACGTGATGGGATATGTGCTGCCACCTCGACTGTGTGTTGACACGTCATTGTGTGTCTAGTGTCTACGTCTGTGTCAGTGTCATCTCACTGACGCTGAGTCGTGTGCTGCGATCACGTCTGATTGTGTGATTCTGCGCCAGTGCAGCCCCGACACACTCAAACAATAGCAGCTGGCATTAATT
Organism: Ridgeia piscesae; assembly: GCA_025642075.2. Lineage (NCBI taxonomy): Eukaryota > Metazoa > Annelida > Polychaeta > Sabellida > Siboglinidae > Ridgeia > Ridgeia piscesae. The sequence goes on from JAODUO010000323.1 coordinate 549,648, forward strand.
CTATTTCTGCGTCGCACGATGGCAAAATGTCAGAAAGTCACTGAGCTAATCTGCAGCCATGTACGTGAGACGCGGGAGCGAGGCCACCTTTCCGCATGGCTTCTGTGGGCAGTTATTGGACATTTGCAGAAATGTGACGATGTTCACTTTGGTCTCCGGAGCCGGTGTAGTGGGACGCCAACGGGAATATTGTTGACGTCTGGAATGGGCGTGGCGTTGAGCAGTCGATGTCAGTAAATTAATCTTTCTCGGGGGTTATTATTTATTTATTATTCATCAGCATGTACCCACGGTCGAGCTTAACAGAAATCTTTACTTATTTATTGTATACTTTCGAGGAAGGTTAGTTTAATTCTATGAATTATTCTCGGTACATCGCTATTTATTGTGCGTGATTACTTTGAGAAAATAGATGTACGCGATTATTTGTAATTGTAATTGCATTTGATGATAAACTAATGGAACAAAATTAATTATCTGAATTGAAATATGGGAATGTGTTTAAAAATTGACAAATATCTCAGAAATTCAATATTAACAAATGTACACAAATGATGAAATCTCAATAAGCTCTGTTGTCCGTATACCATCAAGTTAGACAGTGACCATCAGGTTTTATTTCTGGACCACCACTGATAGTTAGTTCAACCAGAATGAGATGTTTTCACAGTAAATATGTGATACAGCAGACGTCAGGTTTAGAGTGGCTGTTCAGGCGGGTGCATTGAAAGTTGATTTATTGATTCTGCCACATGATCTTGGTCTACTTGCGTTGACAGGCGCCCTCTGGTGAGATGTGTGTGCAGTTCACAGATGGCACGGCCTTGGTGTTGTGTTTATTGCTCTACTGGCAGGTGGTAGTCACTGTGAGGGATCAGCTACAAATTACTTACACATACAACCTGCATGCCTAATGCATAAGACCTGATCGACTGCCCTGTATTGAGTACTGGAAAATTATCATGTGAATGTGATACGTTTCCGGTCTGACCCCACCCCTTGTCTGGTCTGACCCCTCCTGTATGTAATACACAACAGATCTGACCCCACCCCCTGTATGTGGTACACAACAGATCTATCTGACCCCTCCCCATGTTTGTGGTATACAACAGATCTGACCCCACCCCCTGTATTTGGCACACAACAGGTCTGACCACACCCCCTGTATTTGGTACACAACAGGTCTGACCACACCCCCTGTATTTGGCACACAACAGGTCTGACCACACCCCCTGTATTTGGTACACAACAGGTCTGACCCCACCCCCTGTATGTGGTACAAAACAGATCTATCTGACCCCTCCCCATGTATGTAATACACAATAGAAATGACCCCACACGCTCTATGTGGTATACACCTAATGTATGTAGTATACACCAGATCTGACCCCGCCCGTGTATGTAGTATACAACAGTTCTGACCCTGCCCCCCTTATTTGTGGTACACAACCGATCTGACCCCGCCCGTGTATGTAGTATACAACAGGTCTGACCCTGCCCCCCTTATTTGTGGTACACAACCGATCTGACCCCGCCCGTGTATGTAGTATACAACAGTTCTGACCCTGCCCCCCTTATTTGTGGTACACAACCGATCTGACCCCGCCCGTGTATGTAGTTACAACAGGTCTGACCCTGCCCCCCTTATTTGTGGTACACAACCGATCTGACCCCGCCCCCTGTATGTAGTATACAACAGGTCTAACCCCTCCCTTGTATACAGTACATGTACTTTGTGTATGTCTTGCACTGGCCTAGACACCACTCCCTGTATACTGTACATTCGGTGTACTAAAGTAAAACATTGCAGCAGGTCAGATACTATTGTTACCGACGTAGTAAAGGGAACTGGAGGACATTTCCTCTAAGGACGTACCAATTCCCTGTAGAGTTGTCCCCCCCCGCCCTTGTCAATTGTTAGATAATCTTGACAGTGTATTTCCAGGTTCTTGTTTATTGATCACATCCACTGTATAATATATAATATATATAATATATATAATATATATATATATATATATATATATACATAATTAGTATGCATTGTTATAAATTTAACTCGGTAGCAGACTAAATTATGGAAAAAGCTACGAGATACAGATTAATTCTTTGCACAATGGAGCAACTTTAATTTGTTTACAGTTGTTTAGTTAATATTAATGTGTATACATATCTAGTCACAGTACAAAACTAAGTAGATATGGATTAGATTTACGATGTTACGTACAGTCAGTGACCATCACTAAATGTACCGGTCTGCTAGGTACATGGAATTAACCAGGTGACAATAATTTTGACATTAGATGGCCATTATCATTTATAACGATCACCCATAAACGAAATACTTAAATCAGTGAGTAAACGGACGACGCTTTCTGCTCTATAACCATTCGTTCAGTTTGAGTATGTAGCTTCATAATCAGTAGGTTCGCTTTCGAAAGTAGAACATCGTACGCTGCACTGCTGGATATGTCATGTGCCGTCAGTTGTCACGCGGGCGAGTGTTACACCCGAGGCGATGACGCCGGCCATTACTGTTGGCCGTGTTCACCTGTCCTCGAGGAAACACCTGCCTCGCTTCCATTAGGTTAGCACAAATTAATTGTGGAGTGACCGGAGCTGGCCATCAAAGCAATATTAATTACACTGCGCTGTCACGACTGAGTTGTGGGAAACAAGATAGCCGCGGTAATTAAAGATCGGTACTCGATGCTGCTCGCTTGCTCGCCCAATCGCTCGTCATACGCCAGAACGAGGCTGCCCACCGGGCCGGGTCTATGGAACGGCATGCTTTTATTGTTGACGTTGGGGGCCGGCAGGTACAGCTGCTCATGCTAATTGCTCTATCTCGTGGGCTTTGCGTCAAATCTACATACATTGTTGAACGATTCCAAACATCAGCAAATTCCACAGCCCCTATGTGGGGGTAGCAGTGCACACTCGCCGGTCGGGCTGGGATGCCACGCTGTCCGCGTTGCCGCGGCGACGAGTCCGATTGACGTCAGTGCATTCCCAGGGTCTGAGCAGCTGGGTAGTAGTGATAGGTGGGAGTCTGGGTGGGTGGGTAGTCTGGTTGGGTGGGTGGGTAATCTGCCAGTGTCTCTGTGTCACTGCCATGTCACTGTGATGCTGCCAGTGTCTCTGTGATGCAGCCATTGTCTCTGTGTCAGTGCCAGTGTCTCTGTGATGCAGCCATTGTCTCTGTGTCACTGCCATTGTCACTGTGACGCTGCCAGTGTCTCTGTGATGCTGCCAATGTCTCTGTGTCAGTGCCATTGTCACTGTGACGCTGCCAATGTCTCTGTGACGATGCCAATGTCTCTGTGTCAGTGCCATTGTCACTATGATGCGGCCAATGTCTCTGTGATGCAGCCAATGTCTCTGTGGCGCTGCCAATGTCTCTGTGTCAGTGCCATTGTCTCTGACGCTGCCAGTCTCTCTGTGACGCAGCCATTGTCTCTGATGCTGCCAGTGTCTCTGTGATGCAGCAAGTGTCTCTGTGACTCTGCCAGTGTCTCTGTGACGCAGCAAGTGTCTCTGTGATGCAGCCAGTGTCTCTGTGATGCTGCCAATGTCTCTGTGGTGCAGCCAGTGTCTCTGTGATGCAGCCAGTGTCACTCTAACACTGCCGGTGTCTCTGACGCTGCCAGTGTCTCAGTGACGCTGCCAGTGTGTCAATGTTGCAATATATCTGCACATGTCAGAGGCCGTCAGCATCACAGTGGGTTACATAAGTGTCAGCATTGAGTCAGCGTCACACAGACAAAATCTGTGTCATTAAATGATATGTACATCTGAAAACATCTGAAATTCCATCTAATCTGTCCCTCCCCACAGGTAGCACCCACCATATGGAAAACATCAATGTTGGTCACCATGAATCATCACCTCATACATGACGTTGATGCCACCTCAGATACTGTGACAAGATGGTTAGGGACACACCTAATGTCACAGATGTCACACAGTGAGGCCAGCAGTGATTATGCACACTGAACTTTGGTTGTCATTAACACCACACCAGCTTTAGACCAGACCAATGTATTATTAACGTTGTTGGCTGGTTGTTGACGTAATGATTCCTACAGCCGTGTCAGACCCAAGTGCTCACAGCGACAGGAAGGTGTGTAACGCTAGTTCTACGTGTCAGTCTCTACGTGTGTCAGCCTTGTTGTGTCGGCGATAGTGTGTGTTGGTCTGGATGTGTGTTAACGTTGGCATATGTGTTGGTTTTAGAAAGTCATCCTGGTTGAGTCTCAGTCTTAGCGTGTCAGTCTTGGCGGTCAGCTTAGCGTTTCAGTCTTAGCATGTCAGTCTTGGCGTGTCAGTCTTGGCGGGTCAGTCTTGGCGGGTCAGTCTTGGCGGGTCAGTCTCGGCATACTGTATGTGTCAGTCTCGGCATACTGTATGTGTCAGTCTTAGCATGTCAGTCTTAGCATGTCAGTCTTAGGTCAGTCTTAGCGTGTCAGTCTTGGCATACTGTATGTGTCAGTCTTGGTGTGGCAATTTTAGGCATATGTGGGTCGAGGTCTACATCTTGACATGTGTCAGTCTTAGCATGTGCCACTATTATAAGCATTTCAGTCTTGGGGTGTTTGTTTTGGCAAGTCACTCTTAGCATATCGGTCTTTAGACATGTGACAGTCTTGGGATGCCAGTCTTAGCTCGTCGGTGTAATGATGTGTTAACTGTGGGTTGTGATCTCGCGGCATGTCGTGCAGGGGTGGGCGTGATTGATCCAACAGGAGGATCACATGAATCAAGGGAGCAGCCGTTGTGCCACGTGCAGAGGTGTGTGTATCGAGGAATGTGACGTGTTATCTGAAGACGTGACGGCCTCACATTGTGTGGTCTGCCGCGCTGCCAAGTTGTAATGCATGATTCCTAGAATTTGGGAGAGCACATTTATATTTAATTCTGACAAACTACTGCATTACAGCATAACTTGTCTTCAGTCGAATCTTTCAAAGTAAAGCCCTATACTTTGGTGAGTGGATAGGGATGCCTCTTTTAGGGCCTGAAATGTTGCCTTTGCTAACTGAACTTTGATCACTTTCAGGGTTTTAACTATTTCCGTTGCTAACTGAACAGAGGAATCTTTTTGGGTCTCAACATTTATCGTTGGGCCTTTAAGTTTCCCTTTTTTCATTATCTCTTTTAGTGATTCATAACTCTCTTTGCCATCTGAATCATGACCTAATTCTGGAGAACGTACTACCTTTTTTTGCTTGCTCCACCGTGACATCTTTCAGGGTTCAACCCTTAGCACCTAAATTTCAAAGTCTCAGATCTTCCTTATGCTAAATAAAACTTGACCTTTTTCAAGTACTCAAACCTGTGTTTTGCTAACTAACATTGGCCTTTGTCAAACCTTACTAACATTTAAGATATCATACTTTACTTTTTTACTGAATCATGGCCTCTTTCAGGGACTCAACACCTTCCTTTGCTCTCTCAATTATGCCCTCTTTCAGGGTCTCAAACGCTCCCTTTGTCCACTGAACCATGGCCTCTTTCAGGGTCTCAAAACCTTCCTTTGCTCTCTCAATTAAGCCCTCTTTCAGGGTCTCAAACGCTCCCTTTGTCCATTGAACCATGGCCTCTTTCAGGGTCTCAATACCTTCCTTTGCTCTCTCAATTATGCCCTCTTTCAGGGTCTCAAACGCTCCCTTTGTCCACTGAACCATGGCCTCTTTCAGGGTCTCAAAACCTTCCTTTGCTCTCTCAATTATGCCCTCTTTCAGGGTCTCAAACGCTCCCTTTGTCCACTGAACCATGGCCTCTTTCAGGGTCTCAAAACCTTCCTTTGCTCTCTCAATTATGCCCTCTTTCAGGGTCTCAAACGCTCCCTTTGTCCACTGAACCATGGCCTCTTTCAGGGTCTCAAAACCTTCCTTTGCTCTCTCAATTATGCCCTCTTTCAGGGTCTCAAACGCTCCCTTTGTCCACTGAACCATGGCCTCTTTCAGGGTCTCAAAACCTTCCTTTGCTCTCTCAATTATGCCCTCTTTCAGGGTCTCAAACGCTCCCTTTGTCCACTGAACCATGGCCTCTTTCAGGGTCTCAAAACCTTCCTTTGCTCTCTCAATTATACCCTCTTTCAGGGTCTCAAACGCTCCCTTTGTCCACTGAACCATGGCCTCTTTCAGGGTCTCAAAACCTTCCTTTGCTCTCTCAATTATACCCTCTTTCAGGGTCTCAAACGCTCCCTTTGTCCACTGAACCATGGCCTCTTTCAGGGTCTCAAAACCTTCCTTTGCTCTCTCAATTATACCCTCTTTCAGGGTCTGAAACACTCCCATTGTCCACTGAACCATGGCCTCTTTCAGGGTCTCAAAACCTTCCTTTGCTCTCTCAATTATACCCTCTTTCAGGGTCTGAAACGCTCCCTTTGTCCACTGAACCATGGCCTCTTTCTGTGTTTTAAAACCACCCTTTACTCACATACTCAATGATGGCATCTTATAGGGTCACTGGAGAGTTCATCATCTTCCATTTGGCGGCCACAATCATCATCAGTTATGTTCTCTATCCATAATAATTTATATCCATCTGTACCATAAATAAAATATATGTTTGATCTTCAGACTTTGTTAATCTAACCTTAATCCAGATCCTGCTAATCTAAATTCCTCATCATCTAGATATCTTCAATGGTAACAGCCATGCATGCACCGCATACACGCATGCACACATGCACGCACATACATGCACACGCACACATTGGGGACCAAAGTGTGTTGATTAACAAGGTTTCATTCAGCATTTTGATCACGGCTGCTGTGCTGCAGTCTTCTTTGTGGTTATGTCTGTGTGGGTCAAACTGCCTCTTTGACCATCGACTTGGATTGAGGTCGATTTCCACGAGACGGTAATTAATTGTATTTTATAGTAACAGAATAACGACACTGCGACTCGGTGCCATTCCAGAACTTTGGTCCTGGAAGTGGTGAGGATGTCCCACATTATGCAGACATGTTAGGTCAATTTATGTTGATGCTTGTTGAATTCGTACAAACAGCTAAATTTAAGTTTGCAAAACCAGGCCACAGTTGGGAAAAATCAGAGCATTTTAGTAGTTTCCCAACACAAATAGAACTCCATTGTTGCATTTCCAGACTTATGTTCTACAATACGGCGAATTTATAACGTGCAACTATAATTTGAAATTGTCTGCAATAATTATGTCTGTATATATAATCCTACGAACCCCCCAAAAACACACCCACCCATCCCACTCCACAGCTCCGCAGCGCGCGTCTGTACCAATCAATAGGCATGTGAAATTTGAAAGGGCAAAGCGTGTTTGAGCAATTACGTTGGCACTTGGCTAATCTATTTTGTGTGATGCCTGTGCGTGGTCCCTGGTCCTCGGCTCACTATACGGCGGCCGTGTGCATTTCTCCAGTAAATTGGTCATTTGTGTTTGTTGTTTCGCCGCAGCAATCTGTTCTAACAGTTCGTCTGAGACCCTCTCAAGAACATCTCATCTCTCGCGCTGGCTAAGCTTCAAATTTCAGCCGTCCAGATACACTGCGATGCTCCTCTCTTGACTGAAACTGTTAGATTTATCATGATTGCTTCTCCAGTGGACGAGAGCTTGGGAAGATGAGCCAAACTTTTTGCGGATTGATTGCTTGTTTTACGAGATAAACTGCGGCAATTTACTTGGGCTTGCAGGCATTTTAATGAGCTGACCGGCCAAGTAGAGACGGGCGTTAATTATTGATGGCGGTCCGGTCGGTTAGTTATTTGGTTATTCACACGATTCTGGGCCACATTGTTAATGACAGTTCATGATGACATTTTGTTTTGAATCGGGTTCAGTTTAGAGACGTAATATAACAATACTTAACATGTTTTTGTATACTGGATTAAAAAGTTTGTTTATACTCCATTATATGTATATTGTACAAGAACTGGTGCAGAGTTTAAGTATATACAAACCGTATGTAGTTACTAATGCAGTTGCTCCTATTGTAATGGAACAAAATCATTGTTTTGTTGTGGTTTTCAGATGCAAAAAGAAATGGTGTTATTGTCCAAAATGTCTTTATTTCCCCCGTCATTCTTTAGGTAATTTTACTCAATACACTAATGTATTGATTGATTACTGTAGACAAACGAGGTTAATGTATTTCTTCAAGGTAGACTACATCTAGCCAGATAAAAACTACTAGAATCAAAATAGGGTGATAAGCTATTACTGTAAAAACAGATCGTTGTTGAAATACTTTTGCTACGTGTTCTATTTTGAGTGAAATTGCTTGTTTTCCCGCGACGCATGTTTTCATGTCATTGAAACATGAAAGGACCAGCTTGTGTCTTTTGAGTGCCTGCAAAACCGTGTGAATGGTTTTTTTCACCGTTTTGCCAGTTCCTGATTAGCGTGCCATGTTGCACGTCAACATGACACCATCGATGTCACCTTCCAACAAGACAGTCGTGATTGTGACGATATTGTAACCAGTTACGTGTCGGTGTCACTGGCAATGTGTCGATGCGAGAGTCATGTGACTGCCAGCCTCAGCCTGGATGTGCCGATTCCCTTCGTCTTTTTGGACTAAATTGGATCACACATCACACTTGTCAGCCACTTGGCTGAGGGAGCCAGGCAATAATTGTAGGATTCCTGTCATTTGCCTCACACCTGCCTAATCTCCTGGGGGCTTGTTTGGTGCCTGCGCACATGGCACCATGCACTACAGACACCAGGGGGCTTGTTTGCTGTCTGCGCACATGGCACCATGCACTACAAACACCAGGGGGCTTGTTTGGTGCCTGCGCACAGGGCACCACGCACTACAGACACCAGGGGGCTTGTTTGGTGCCTGTGCACATGGCACCATGCATTCCAAATATCAGGGGGTTTGGTGCTTGTGCACGTGGCACCGTGCACTGCAAATACCAGGGGGCTTTTTTGTGCAATTAAATTGGTTCACTATGAACATGGGGGTCCTGCTCATTTGTTACTGTCTCTGTTACATCATGGACTACATACACCAGTAGCTTGTTCATATTTTAAAACAAATTCCACAGTTTTAATTGATCCGTCTAATGAGTTTTGTATAAATCATGTTTACAGTAAAAAAGTGAAGGGAAAAAATGGGTGTTAATGAATATGTTATGTAATGTAAATGATTATGATATGTACAACCCTATTTTACATGGCCGTTTTTGAATATATACAATGGCATTAAATTTTGGTTAATATTCCAATAATGGTAAATTAATTAATTAAGACTTGATTAATTGGGCAGTTGTGATGATAAAATAGGTACTTGTTATGCTTTGTAACATTATTTTATGATAGAACCAATCAGATGTTGTTCCTGCCAATCTTAAAATTACTATAATTTAATGAGTGTGCATAGACAAAATGAAGGTTGTTTATGTTTGTATAAAAAGGTATATATGTGCTAGAAATACAAAATGCATCCGTAGCATACATTCACATAGTTTACTGGGGCTTACAGTCGTACAATGCCGCAACAGCTGTGTTTAATTAATTAATTAGCGCGCTTGACGAACATTGGCCAGAGACACGGCCAGGTTTAATTTCGACGACGTCGTGTCGCTGGAATCATTGTCGATATGTGCATACTGTCATAAACAACGTTCCGCTGTCAGATTGGCCGCTCCACAGAGAGCTAAATAGCAGCATGGTGTCGACACGAATATTGCGCTTGACAGCGGACGAAGCTTGCATCGTGCCAGCTGACAGCCGGCATTATGGCCGCCCGACAGACAAATGGCAGCTATTTATAGACGAATGCGCATCGGTGTGTCCGTTGTCGAACGACGTCGGCATTGACCACGTCGCCGCTGCGATAGGGCCAGAAGGAGGCTAGTGATCGTGTGACATCTATCTGTCGTGGGATCACTTTCAGTAGGCACAGGTGATTAAGAATCAATACAGGAGTTAATGAGATAAATGGATGACACCTGTGATGACCGCAGTAGTAGTAGATGGTGTGGTCAATGCTTCGACATCCACACCGATTCCACAGCAAATACAAAATCTGGTTTTATTTTGTCTAATTAAATAATAACAACGACACAGCCTAGCCCATTGCTGCACAATAAATCGAGCAGAGATTCCATCGAATAAAACATGGCCGTTTTTGCCGTGTTTTATTTGGTGGAATTTTTGCTCGATTTATTGTGCAGAGATGGGCTAGGCTATGTCGTTGTTATTATTTAAATAGATAAAATTTATCAGATTTATTTTATCAGTGTTAACCTTGACTTAATTATATTTGCAAAAATGTTTGCATTCCTCTATATTTTAGTCCAATAAGTTCAATGGTAATAATTAACAATAGTATCTGATCATAGTCGTCTGTTCATAAACATTTTGAGAATACCCACTCAGAATGGTTTTGTATGGATTCTGAAAGGTTTCAGCTGGGAGCAGATTGTAAAACTTTTGCAGTATCTGATTTGAGTTAAACTCACACATTTATTTTCACTTACAAATTCGTGAGAATGCTGACACAAGGTCATTCTTAACTGGGATGCATAGTCATCATTCTTCATCGAGAAAACTATCTTTCTTTAAATGCAACAAGACCCTAGCTACGGGATGCTTCACATGAATGTACAACTTATTTTCTTGTGTTTTGCCTGTCTAGTATAAATATGATTTAGTATTGGCCCACAACACCATTGAGGTTATTATTACCCAAACAAGTATGCAAACCCCAAGACACATACTGCTTATATTTGCACAGCACACACTTACGATGTCCTGTTAAGGTCATATTCTGAAAATAACCAATTAGGCAAGGACAAGGTCGATTTCCCTCGGGAAATTTCTGCAACCGAAATCCAAAGATGCGGCGGAAAAATGTCAGCCAACATCATTTTTGTGGCTGTTGTGGGTTCAGTGCAGCCTTGAAGTGACAACTACCTGCCCCCAAACACACTTAGTAAAACACAATTTTCTCTAAATGGCTGTGGGAATATCGTTAGCAAGTAAAAGGGCAGGAAGCTATTGCCAAAATTGGGCTTGTTTCTGGCGAAACGGACCTCGTAATGTAATGTAATGGCAATTACAGTTCAGAGAATACGTGTTGGGACACCCAGTATGTGGTGGTAGCATTATAGGGATCCTGTGAAGTTAGTATTGCCGAAAGATGGGAAGACAGTAGTAATTTATAGATGAATGTCAGAGATCGACAGGTTTCTCTGTCACTCTGTTCTCATGGTGACTACCAGTTTTGTCATGACTACAGGCAGGCGTAATGTTGTTTCATTTTAAATGCTTACTAGGAGAACAATTTCATTTTATTGATAGTGACGTGAAGCTTTTGTTTTATTGCACCATTCCACACCACACTCACTATGCCCCACCATTCCACACCACAACCACCATTCCATACCACACTCACAATGCCCCTCCATCACATACCATATTTACCATGCCTAATCATTCCACACCAAACTCAAGTTAGAACGTACACTAACAGGAAAGATTGAAGGAAAAAGATCCTGATCCAAATAATAAAATAATGCATACCTGGTCCATTGCACAAACTTTAGTCACCACTATAAAGTCCTTTGTTGATCTAAAATCATAAGAGGCAGTGAGTGCTAACAGGCAGCCAAATAAATATGTTGGTATTTTGTTTGATTGCACCATTCCACACCACACTCACTGTGCCCATCATTCCACACCACACTCACTGCCCCACCATTCCACGCCACACTCACTGTGCCCACCATTCCACACCACACTCACTGGCCCACCATTCCACACCACACTCCTGTCCCCACCATTCCACACCACACTCACTGTCCCCACCATTCCACACCACCCCTCACTGTCCCCACCATTCCACACCACACCCACTGTCCCCACCATTCCACACCACACTCACTGTCCCACCATTCCACACCACACTCACTGTGCCCACCATTCCACACCACACCCACTGTCCCCACCATTCCACACCACACTCACTGTGCCCACCATTCCACACCACACTCACTGTGCCCACCATTCCACACCACTCACTGTCCCCACCATTCCACACTACACTCACTGTCCCCACCATTCCACACCACACTCACCGTCTCCACCATTACACACCACACTCACTGTCCCCACCATTCCACACCACACTCACTGTCCCCCCATTCCACACCACACCCACTGTCCCCACCATTCCACACCACACTCACTGTCCCCACCATTCCACACCACACCCACTGTCCCCACCATTCCACACCACACTCACTGCCCCACCATTCCACACCACACTCACTGTGCCCACCATTCCACAGCACACCACTGTCCCCACCATTCCACACCACACTCACTGCCCCACCATTCCACACCACACTCACTGTGCCCACCATTCCACACCACACTCACTGTCCCACCATTCCACACCACACTCACTGTCCCCACCATTCCACACCACACTCACTGTCCCCACCATTCCACACCACACTCACTGTCCCCACCATTCCACACCACACTCACTGTCCCCACCATTCCACACCACACTCACTGCCCCACCATTCCACACCACACTCACTGTCCCCACCATTCCACACCACACTCACTGTCTCCACCATTCCACACCACACTCACCGTCCCCACCATTCCACACCACAACCACCATAACCCCACCATTTTACCCGAGATTTGGGAAATTCCAGGACCATGACTGTGTCCATCTAGAAATGCAGCTAAGTGGGTCGCGGGTACATGATGGCATCATTTCAACAAGTCGCCGGTTGTGACTTTTGGTGGCGCTGACAACGTCACTCTGCTGCGGAGGCTGGTGGGGATGTGAGAGACAGAGGCAAGGTGTGAATGTCAGCAGGAACCAGACGACAGCTCGCGTCTCACGGCTTAGCAGGGAATTAGTTCCTCCTGAGGCTCCCTGATGTGATCCCACCATCCATGCGGATGAGCAGTCACTTGTGTAAATCTAGTCTCTATCTCAATTACGCCATCGTTCAGGCCTCGCGATTGCAAAATCGTTGACTTTTGTCCGAGCGAATCGCATTATTTGTTTTTTCGCAGGCAATCTCGTTCCGGATTATTTGAGAATATTCCAGAGGAAGATTTTTGTGAGGTTCAGCTTGGGCGTGCCTGGCAGAATGTCGCATGGTTTTGCCTTCCTAAATGTGTGATAAAGTCTCAGATTGACAGTGGGAGGGGGATGTTGGACTCCTTAGAGAAAGGTTGATAATTCCATTAAAGCCAGCATGGTAATTATTCACAGGAAGTGCACTGAATTGATTGCATTAGATGTTGGAACATTGCGACTGCTGTGTCTGCATCAACATGCATAAAGCTTTGCAGTTAAACAATTTTGCATCTGTTGTATTGCTGATATTGTTGCTTATAATCTTTTTCAAACAAATCCAAATTGTGAAGAAACGTTTAATTGGTTTATTTATCGCATTTAATCAGGCAGCATACCTTCACATTTATTGTAATCCTAACAACATTGTATTAAGTTTAGTAATATAATGTGTATGTACATTTTATACCATCCTTTTCAGCTGACCTACTCAAACGTATTTTGCACATTCGTTACAAAGCATTCAAATTAAAAAGAGCACACAGTTTCTCTTTGAAGCAACACGCAACACAGAAATGTAACTCTGATCCATCTAACAGTTTGTGATTACCGGGTGTACACAGCAATACACAGATAACTGTGCGCATGTTATGTTGTAAATAAAACATTTATTTTTAAAGTTTTTTATATCTTCATTGCCACTGGGAATTGCCGTCCTGCTGCTCATCTTAAGGCAAATTGCGTGCCTCAGGCAGATTTTCTCACTTGCGTTAGAGAACCTTCAGCCGAATGCCAGCGGCTTATTGCACAAGCTTTTCTTAAAAATGAGAAGTGACATTTCTACTTATTTCACCATCGTGGCAGGCCAGGTTGCTGGAAGCTGCTAAAACATACCAGTGTGTGTTACTATGACAACGTCCATCTACCAGCCTTTGAATACCTGGGCGTGTAATTGTGTTTCCAAGGAGCACACGTGTACCGTGACATTTTTTATGGGTTCTCATTTTTTGGCGGTTTGGCAATGTGAACTTTCCCATGCACTTGAAGAATTAACCGCATGTTGGAAAAGTGACGTACACACGAACTTAGCTTATAGACTGTGGTACTGGGTGCATGAACGTGTGAGTGGGTGTTATTTTGTACGGTTGGGAGAGATTCTACTTGGTAATCGTAACCGTATTAACTGGTTACACTATTTCAGTAATCATACATGTACTCAATTAGTTTCTTATCATACACACGAGGCTGGCCGAAGATCTACCTCTGTCTTAGGGTTTTCGTGATGGTCTGTCTTTTTTTGGGGTCTGTGTGATGCTCTGTCTTGGGGTCTACATGATGGTCTGTCTTGGGGTCTTCGTGATGGTCTGTCTTGGGGTCTTCGTGATGCTCTGTCTTGGGGTCTTCGTGATGGTCTTCCTTGGGGTCTTCATGATGCTTGAGGGCTTTTTTTGGGGTCTTCGTGATGGTCTGTCTTGGGACCTTTGTGATGGTCTGTCTTGGGACCTTTGTGATGGTCTGTCTTGGGACCTTTGTGATGGTCTGTCTTGGGACCTCTTTTTGATTTTTCTTTTTTTGGGCTTGGGGTCTTCGTGATGGTCTGTCTTGGGGGACCTTTGTGATGGTCTGTCTTGGGGTCTTTGTGATGCTCTGTCTTGGGGTCTTCATGATGGTCTGTCTTGGGGTCTTCATGATGGTCTGTCTTGGGGATCTTTGTGATGGTCTGTCTTGGGACCTTTATGATGCTCTGTCTTGGCGTCTTCGTGATGCTCTGTCTTGGGGTCTTCGTGATGCTCTGTTTGGGGTCTTCGTGATGGTCTGTCTTGGGACCTTTGTGATGGTCTGTCTTGGGACCTCTGTGATGGTCTGTCTTGGGGTCTTCGTGATGGTCTGTCTTGGGGTCTACATGATGGTCTGTCTTGGGGTCTTCATGATGGTCTGTTTGGGGTCTTCGTGATGGTCTGTCTTGGGACCTTTGTGATGGTCTGTCTTGGGGTCTTGTGATGCTCTGTCTTGGGGTCTTCGTGATGGTCTGTCTTGGGGTCTTTGTGATGCTCTGTCTTGGGGTCTTCGTGATGGTCTGTTTGGGGTCTTCGTGATGCTCTGTCTTGGGACCTTTGTGATGGTCTGTCTTGGGGCCTTTGTGATGGTCTTACCCGTGATGGTCTGTTACCTTGGAGGGTCTTGGACCGTGATGCTCTGTCTTGGGGTCTTCGTGATGGTCTGTTTGGGGTCTTCGTGATGGTCTGTCTTGGGCCCTTTGTGATGGTCTGTCTTGGGACCTTTGTGATGCTCTGTCTTGGGCCTTTGTGATGCTCTGTCTTGGGGTCTTTGTGATGCTCTGTCTTGGGGTCTTCATTTTATGGGTCTTGGGTTTGGGGTCTTCGTGATGGTCTGTCTTGGGACCTTTGTGATGGTCTGTCTTGGGACCTTTGTGATGCTCTGTCTTGGGGTCTTCATGATGGTCTGTTTGGGGTCTTCGTGATGGTCTGTCTTGGGACCTTTGTGATGGTCTGTCTTGGGACCTTTGTGATGCTCTGTCTTGGGGTCTTCATGATGGTCTGTTTGGGGTCTTCATGATGGTCTGTTTGGGGTCTTCGTGATGGTCTGTCTTGGGACCTTTGTGATGTCTGTCTTGGGACCTTTGTGATGGTCTGTCTTGGGACCTTTGTGATGCTCTGTCTTGGGACCTTTGTGATGCTCTGTCTTGGGACCTTTGTGATGGTCTGTCTTGGGACCTTTGTGATGCTCTGTCTTGGACTCACACATCGTCCTCTGTTTCTTCCGCATTGTTCATCAACAAGTAGTTTCAGGTCTGCATCATTTTATTCCTTAATTACATTTGTTAAAAAGGCAAGTTAACAACGCTCATGTTTGCTCATGTTGCCATGATCATCATAATTTTGATCACAGTCAGGATAGCAACTTTATTTGTGTATTTACAATACCCAGGTGCCACCAGTAATGTCGTTAATGGTCAGATGTCGGTCAATTCCATTAGGCAAATCTAATGTGTTTGCATCTGTTGAGTACATCCCAGGCGTTGTATGTTGTCCCATATCTGGTGATAATCACACACACACACACATACACATATACAATCAATACAACCAGTGCACACGTAATCATGGTTTGTTTGTAATGACAGAAAGTAAGTCCTCGAAATCTTCCGGAGAAAAGTGTCATATTTGGGGACTGGCAGTTGTCTCTGGGTATGGAGGAAATTTTACGTTAATATATGACACATTATGGAGCCATGGAGAAGATGTAGATTTGCTGGAAGGCGGAAGTTACTACCATTTACATTCGACTCGTGCAGAAGCAGGAAAGGCTGTCTATTTTTGTGGTGCTATTTCCACGCGTTCCATTGTGACATTATTTCTCTTGACTATTTCCATGCTTTCGTTAGCAGCTTTATTTCCCAGACATGTTTCTTGTGTCTTCTTGTCCAAGCCCCATCAGTGTTTTGATTAGCAACACAGCCCAATTACAGATTTTGTTTCAAGGCCCAGTGCCCCTTTTATGACAGTGTAATGCCAGCTTGAGTGGTTTCATGAAGGACATTGTCACTTATTATGTGGTATTGACTTGACTCGGATGACTATAAGGTGGACTGAATGACTGCTCATTTGTCCATGTAGAGTTCACATGTTCGTTGGTCAGCGTTAAGTAATTAGGTTGTGTCTGTGTATTTGTCGATCACGCCAGTACTTGGGGACACTATAGATATGATGACGCGCTAGTCGGCTGATTCATGACGGATCTGCTAATCTGCACTGGCCACAAGTGACTTCAGACAGTGCGTTTGGACAGAATTGGGTAGACAGATCTCAGAAAGGGGCCTGTGACAAATTACCAGTTAGATTGTTACTCAAATGCAGTGGCACAGTCGGTTGTTTTCTAGGGAAAATTGCAAATTTGTTGTAAAATAGACGCCACTGCTGCCACATGCTGTAGACTCATGTCAGCATAACAATAACAAGCATAACAAGTGTCAAACAACATACAGAACTTGTACCCATTAGTATCTCTCTCCGTCTTCTTCTCCCTCACCCTCCCCTGCCCCTCCCACCCCTCCACTTCCCACTCCCTCCTCCTCTTCCTCCTCCTCCTCCTCCTCCTCCTCCTCCTCCTCCTCCCCCTCCCCCTCTGCCTTCCCTCATCCCTCTGTTCATCTGTCCCTCCTCCATAGTGGACATCTACCATGTGACAGTGCAGTCACACTAGCAATGCTCGGCTGTATTTGAGTGGTTAGAGCTTTAGATTCATTTGAGGGATTACAGGTTTGACAACCCTTGCTGCCATTTCAAACCTTTGTCACAGTTATTTACTTCACATTTCTCCATTTAACTCTGCATGCATAATTGACTGACTAAATATAGGCAGTGTTGGATATTTGTGTATGAATGGTTTTGTGTAGTAATGGCAGTGTGGCTGAATACTTCTGAGAGAAGTCGAGATGGTGTTTGGTTGAACAGGGAGTGAAGTGTAAAGTTCACTGAGTGAACCTTACGATACGATACGATACGATACGATACGATACGATACGATACGATACGATACGATACGATACGATACGATACGATACGATACGATACGATACGATACTACGCTGTATACGAACTTACCTTTGTTGCGTTCTCACCTGTGTTAACAATTATGTCCCCTGTTGCAGCTATGGAGACATGGTGCCCCAAACAATGGTGGGAAAGTTTGTGGGTGGCATTTGCTCCCTCAGTGGGGTGTTGGTTATCGCCCTTCCCGTGCCTGTCATCGTCTCAAACTTCAGTCGGATCTACCATCAGAACCAGCGCGCCGACAAACGCAAGCTACAAAAGGTAAGTCTGGTCACAACGCAGGTAGATGTAATGTTGTCATGGCGACAAAAGAAGCACAATGGTAACTCACTATAATGGTTACGTTCATAACCAGGCCAAAGTGACCTGAATACTGAGGTGACTGTAATAGTGAGACTACTACCAAGGTGTCGTTATTTATCCTGTGGACACTCTGTCATATAAAATGTACACTGAGCTGATCTGTGAAGTGACTGACATTGACGTGACAGACCTCCCTGTCCCAACTGACCCATGTGGAAACATACGACCCCTGCTCTGTTGTCACCAGGTGATGATGACGAATATAGAAATCATTCAGGAAATCGCTATTTTCACACCTGCAGATGTTTTTGGCTTTTTTCTGTTTTGTGAAATGTACCTCACCGTCCAGACTGCTGCACTGTCCATCAAGTCAACATAATTGGCCGACTGTCTCGTGTCTTATTGGGTGACAGGAACACAGGCTGTTATTGGTGCCTTGACGACTGTACCCTGGACTAGACTGGTAGGTTCAAGTACCTTGGGGCCTCGATGTCAACTGTACAATGCACTAGACTGACAGATGCAAGTACATCGATGACATTGTACTTTGAGTTAGACTGACAGATTCAAGTACCTCAATGACACTGTACTTTGAGGTATATTGACAGATGCAAGTACCTCGATGACACTGTACTTTGAGTTAGACTGACAGATGCAAGTACCTCGATGACACTGTACTTTGAGTTAGACTGACGGATGCAAGTACCTCGATGACACTGTACTTTGAGGTAGACTGATGGATGCAAGTACCTCGATGACACTGTACTTTGAGGTAGACTGACAGATGCAAGTACCTCAATGACACTGTACTTTGAGGTAGACTGACAGATGCAAGTACCTCGATGACACTGTACTTTGAGGTAGACTGACAGATGCAAGTACTTCGATGACACTGTACTTTGAGGTAGACTGACAGATGCAAGTACCTCGATGACACTGTACTTTGACGTAGACTGACAGATGCAAGTACCTCGATGACACTGTACTTTGACGTAGACTGACAGATGAAAGTACCTCAATGACACTACTTTGAGCTAGACTGACAGATGCAAGTACCTTGATGACACTGTACTTTCAACTAGACTGACAGATGCAAGTACCTTGATGACACTGTACTTTGAACTAGACTGAAAGATGTAAGTACCATGGTGCCATGGTAATAACTGCACCCTGGACTAGACTGAAAGATGCAAACATTTTGGTGCCTTAATGACAACTGTACACTGGACTAGACTGAAATATGCATGCACTCAGTGCCTTGATGAGAACTGGAACAGATTGAAAGATGCAAGTACTTCTGTGCCTTGATGCCAACTGTACTGTGAACTAGACATTAGATGCAAGTACCTCTGTGCATTGATGACACTGTACTGTGAACTAGACTGAAACATGTAAGACGTAAAATACCTCAGTGTCTTGATGACACCGTACTGTGAACTAGACTGAAAGACGCAAGTACCTCTGTGCCTTGGTGACACCGTACTGTGAACTAGACTGAAAGACACAAGTACCTCGGTGTCTTGGTGACACCGTACTGTGAACTAGACTGAAAGACGCAAGTACCTCTGTGCCTTGGTGACACCGTACTGTGAACTAGACTGAAAGACACAAGTATCTCGGTGTCTTGGTGACACCGTACTGTGAACTAGACTGAAAGACACAAGTACCTCGGTGTCTTGGTGACACCGTACTGTGAACTAGACTGAAAGACACAAGTACCTCGGTGTCTTGGTGACACCGTACTGTGAACTAGACTGAAAGACACAAGTACCTCGGTGTCTTGGTGACACCGTACTGTGAACTAGACTGAAAGACACAAGTACCTCTGTGCCTTGGTGACACCGTACTGTGAACTAGACTGAAAGACACAAGTACCTCGGTGTCTTGGTGACACCGTACTGTGAACTAGACTGAAAGACACAAGTACCTCTGTGCCTTGGTGACACCGTACTGTGAACTAGACTGAAAGACGCAAGTACCTCTGTGCCTTGGTGACACCGTACTGTGAACTAGACTGAAAGACGCAAGTACCTCTGTGCCTTGGTGACACCGTACTGTGAACTAGACTGAAAGACACAAGTACCTCGGTGTTTTTGTGACACCGTACTGTGAACTAGACTGAAAGACACAAGTACCTCTGTGCCTTGGTGACACCGTACTGTGAACTAGACTGAAAGACGCAAGTACCTCTGTGCCTTGATGACACCGTACTGTCAACTAGACTGAAAAACACAAGTACCTATGGCTTGGTGACACTGTACTGTGAACTAGACTGAAAGACACAAGTACCTCAGTGTCTTGGTGATACCGTACTGTCAACTAGACTGAAAGACACAAGTACCTCTGTGCCTTGGTGACACCGTACTGTGAACTAGACTGAAAGACGCAAGTACCTCTGTGCCTTGGTGACACCGTACTGTGAACTAGACTGAAAGACACAAGTACCTCAATGTCTTGGTGACACCGTACTGTGAACTACACTGAAAGACACAAGTACCTCTGTGCCTTGGTGACACCATACTGTGAACTAGACTGAAAGACACAAGTACCTCTGTGCCTTGATGATGCCGTACTGTGAACTAGACTGAAAGATGCATGTACCTCTGTGCCTTGATGATGCCGTACTGTGAACTACACTGAAAGACACAAGTACCTATGTGCCTTGGTGACACCGTACTGTCAACTAGACTGAAAGACGCAAGTACCTCTGTGCCTTGGTGACACCATACTGTTAACTAGACTGAAAGATGCAAGTACCTCTGTGCCTTGGTGACACCGTACTGTCAACTAGACTGAAAGACACAATACCTCGGTGCCTTGGTGACACCGTACTGTGAACTAGATGGAAAGACACAAGTACCTCAGTGTTTTGATGACACTACTGTGAACTAGACTGAAAGACACAAGTACCTCGGTGTCTTGGTGACACCGTACTGTGATTGGTGACACCGTACTGTGAACTAGACTGAAAGATGCAAGTAGCTCAGTGTCTTGGTGACACTGTACTGTGAATTAGACTGAAAGTTGCAAGTACCTCTGTGCCTTGGTGACACCGTACTGTCAACTAGACTGAAAGATGCAAGTACCTCAGTGTCTTGGTGACACCATACTGTCAACTAGACTGAAAGTTGCAAGTACCGCTGTGCCTTGGTGACACCGTACTGTGAACTAGACTGAAAGACGCAAGTACCTCAATGTCTTGGTGACACTGTACTGTGAACTAGACTGAAAGATGCAAGTAGCTCAGTGTCTTGGTGACACTGTACTGTGAATTAGACTGAAAGTTGCAAGTACCTCTGTGCCTTGGTGACACCGTACTGTCAACTAGACTGAAAGATGCAAGTACCTCGGTGTCTTGGTGACACCGTACTGTCAACTAGACTGAAAGTTGCAAGTACCGCTGTGCCTTGGTGACACCGTACTGTGAACTAGACTGAAAGACGCAAGTACCTCAATGTCTTGGTGACACTGTACTGTGAACTAGACTGAAAGATGCAAGTAGCTCAGTGTCTTGGTGACACTGTACTGTGAATTAGACTGAAAGTTGCAAGTACCTCTGTGCCTTGGTGACACCGTACTGTCAACTAGACTGAAAGATGCAAGTACCTCGGTGTCTTGGTGACACCGTACTGTCAACTAGACTGAAAGTTGCAAGTACCGCTGTGCCTTGGTGACACCGTACTGTGAACTAGACTGAAAGACGCAAGTACCTCAATGTCTTGGTGACACTGTACTGTGAACTAGACTGAAAGATGCAAGTAGCTCAGTGTCTTGGTGACACTGTACTGTGAATTAGACTGAAAGTTGCAAGTACCTCTGTGCCTTGGTGACACCATACTGTCAACTAGACTGAAAGATGCAAGTACCTCAGTGTCTTGGTGACACCGTACTGTCAACTAGACTGAAAGATGTAAGTACCTCAGTGTCTTGGTGACACCATACTGTCAACTAGACTGAAAGATGTAAGTACCTCAGTGTCTTGGTGACACCGTACTGTCAACTAGACTGAAAGATGTAAGTACCTCGGTGCCTCGATGTCAACTGAACATTGGACTAGTCTGAAAGAAGCAGTAACCTTGGTGCCGTGTGATTATTTGATTGTACAATTTGTGGAAGAAAGCACTGGGATGGTGCTCTGACCTTTTAGATCATGGCTGCCCAAGTGTGCAGCAATATAAGCGTTTCACCAAATCCGTTGTCCTCTCGTCATGTTTCATTGTGTTAACGCTCTGTGTGGGCCTTTTATTGCACTATTTATGGAAATTTCCATAGAAATGCACGTGGCAATGCATGCGTTGTTTTTAGTCACTCGCCTGGACCTCCTCTGCCGTTGGGAGGACGAAGGTATATGATATTGATGTCTTTTCACTGGTATTGCAGCTAATTTGTTCGGGATTGTTTCTAAGCACAGATATTGTGTGTGCAGTTACCAGATTTAATAGGTTGAAATGCCAGTGTCTCTCCAGAAAGTGATAATCACGATTTTAGATATTTATTTGACAGTATTAAATAGGTGCTGACTAATCACCACAGCAGCTTTTCAGCAGAACCGACCAACATTTCAAAATCAGTCACCAACTACGTTGGAACAGATTTTAAAGGCACTTCCAAGAAATGCCACTTCTGAAAAGAACCTTAATTAACCATTATATAGCACGGCAGGTTTGATTGTCGCCATGTGCCACAAGGAAAATACATTGCTACACTGACACCATCTGGTGAGAGAAACACGTAACACAAATTGATGTTACTGGTAATTTTGGACGGTAAAAGTCCCAAGTGTCTCGTTGCATGGCACATGTTGGCATTCTCATGTGCCAGGAGTCACTGTGGAGTACCAGCCTTCTCTACCCAGGCACATCCCTTTGAAAAACTCTTAATGAAATCGTCGTCCATGAGGAGTGAAGTCAGCCTCCAGTCATGTGATAAAATGTTGGTGATTTCAGCCACAAGTTGCTTGTGTTACATGCAATATGTACAATGTGAATGGGTCATTATATTGGGATTCCCATCAGTCCCGAATCCGTCTTCAAATTGTGCAAGTATTTGCGCTGTTTCCCCGGCAAATGTAGTGAATTTTATAGTTTGACTCCACCCACTTCCACAGTTTGCAGAGACGATCAGCCAGGGGTACCGTAATGCCGCAGTGACCCCTGGCTTGTGAGGATGCATGTTTGGTAGTGGTTCAGTGTTGGATAAATGAAAAATTAATTTGTGAACTTGTGAGAAGTACCCTTACGTAATCTGCGGGGTGAAAATTTAAACTGAAGGAAGCTGGTACGTAAGATAGTTTCAGATATCACCTGTGAGCTCTCCCACATCAACAGTGGATGTTGATAGATGGTGGAACATCAACAGTAATGGGACTGGAACAATGGCGGTGGCTACACCGTTGTCAATGCGATATTTGTGGCCAGCCAGAGTGCGTTCAGGTCGATCCGTGACGCAGCGTGCTGACCATACGGACTGGACTAGTGATGGACGACCGTGATAATCCATGCGTCCAGTCCGCTGACGTTTCGTAGTAGGCGTGCACTTGATGGCCTCTGATGTTAAGTCCACATGCGACCTCATTGGCCGCCTGATGGGCGATAGACACTTTGACTCTCGGATTTATTGCGAATCGTTGGATTTGTCTCCTTATATTAATGCGGACAGCGTCCTTCTTATTATCATTGCAGTTTTGTGAACACGTTGCTTGTACAGTGTATAACATAGTTTTGGAGGACTGTTTTTTGTGTGATTTTAGTGGTAATAATGTTCTGTGAAGTACAGCCCTGCATGCTTGGTCCCCATTCTAGATGTGTTTTTATTATCGTACTGCCAAAGGTTCAAATTGTTTGTACCTTATAAACTAATTTCTAAATAAATAACCTAATGTGTGTACATATTTATTTAAGGTGCATCGTAAAATCCAGAATAATTTAAACACAAACATGTTTAATATAGGAAACCTGATTGATTCATCAATGTTTTGATGACTAAACAACTGACGTTTTTGTAGCCATTATCTAAATTGAAAGAAATAGTTATCTAGAATTGTACATGGGCTGAAAAGGATTTGTTGAATAAAGTCGCCCCCTCACCCCCGTATATTGTGGATGAAGCAAGTTGAATGGAGATGCATTTCAATTCATGACAACATTTTATCCTGTTATTTCTCATGTGACCCCCAGGAGCCACATTCTGTTATTTCATAGGTGACTCCTTCAGGAGTCGTATTCTGTTATTTCTCAGGTGACCCCCAGGAGTCACATTCTGTTATTTCATGGGTGACTCCTTCCAGAGTCATGTTCTATTATTTCTCAGGTGACCCCCAGGGGTTATATTCTGTTATTTCTCAGGTGACCCCCAGGAGTTACATTCTGTTATTTCATAGGAGGCTCCTTCGGGAGTCGTATTCTGTTATTTCTCAGGTGACCCCCAGGAGTCACATTCTGTTATATCTTAGGTGACCACCAGGAGTCACATTCTGTTATATCTTAGGTGACCCCCAGGAGTCACATTCTGTTATATCTTAGGTGACCCCCAGGAGTCACATTCTGTTATATCTTAGGTGACCACCAGGAGTCATATTCTGTTATATCTTAGGTGACCACCAGGAGTCACATTCTGTTATATCTTAGGTGACCCCCAGGAGTCACATTCTGTTATATCTTAGGTGACCACCAGGAGTCATATTCTGTTATATCTTAGGTGACCACCAGGAGTCACATTCTGTTATATCTTAGGTGACCACCAGGAGTCATATTCTGTTATATCTTAGGTGACCACCAGGAGTCACATTCTGTTATATCTTAGGTGACCACCAGGAGTCATATTCTGTTATATCTTAGGTGACCACCAGGAGTCACATTCTGTTATATCTTAGGTGACCACCAGGAGTCATATTCTGTTATATCTTAGGTGACCCCCAGGAGTGATATTCTGTTATATCTTAGGTGACCACCAGGAGTCATATTCTGTTATATCTTAGGTGACCACCAGGAGTGATATTCTGTTATATCTTAGGTGACCACCAGGAGTCATATTCTGTTATATCTTAGGTGACCACCAGGAGTCATATTCTGTTATATCTTAGGTGACCACCAGGAGTCATATTCTGTTATATCTTAGGTGACCACCAGGAGTCATATTCTGTTATATCTTAGGTGACCACCAGGAGTCATATTCTGTTATATCTTAGGTGACCACCAGGAGTCATATTCTGTTATATCTTAGGTGACCACCAGGAGTCACATTCTGTTATATCTTAGGTGACCACGAGGAGTCACATTCTGTTATATCTTAGGTGACCACCAGGAGTCACATTCTGTTATATCTTAGGTGACCACCAGGAGTCATATTCTGCTATTTCACAGGTGACCACCAGGAGTCATATTCTGTTATTTCTCAAGTGATCTGCAGGAGTCACATTCTGTTATTTTGTGGGTGATCCCCTCAGGAGTCACATTCTGTTATTTCGTGGGTGATCCCCTCAGGAGTCACATTCTGTTATTTTGTGGGTGATCCCCTCAGGAGTCACATTCTGTTATTTTGTGGGTGATCCCCTCAGGAGTCACATTCTGTTATTTTGTGGGTGATCCCCTCAGGAGTCACATTCTGTTATTTTGTGGGTGACCCCCCCAGGAGTCGTATTGGTATTCCGAAGCGAGCGTTACCACGTTTTATCGAGTACAGAAACAAATCTGTGACGCACATTATCAGCGCCAGCGTTACGGGATAGATACTTAAACAGTGATTCATCTGATCCTTTGTCTCGTGGCCGCCGCCTCGCATCTATTAGTTTCTCGCTAAATCCCCATGTTGCGCATTCATGATGCATTTTTCATGTAGCGAGATTCGCGGAGAGAAACAAGCTTCGGAGTCGGCTGGCAGTGGCGTGATGCACTGATGAAAAGCCCATTTCACGGTTGAAGTGATTCCTGCAAATGTCAGGGAACGCTGCATCGTAGAGTCAGAGCAACGTCCTTGAGGGGGCACGAACACATTGACCTTGGTGTTTGGTGTGGGCCGTAGCTGTCCGTATTGCTTAATTCGTTATTTGTAAATAAATGTTTCATAAAATCCAAGTGATCTAACTGGTTGAATTTGTGCTGTGATGGATAGTTATTGTTTGATAATTTCGGAATAACAACAAAATTTGAAATCCAACTTCTCTGTCATGTTTCTTGGTGATTGGATATTATCACTGCATGATTTACATATTGTCACTTCCTGGTGATTGACATATTGTCATTTCCAGGCAATTGTCATATCGACATTTCTTAGTGATTGACATATTGACTCTGAGTACCGTGGTGATTGAAATATTAATGCTAAATACGGTAGTGATTTCATGGTGATTAAGACATGGCGATTAAAATATTGGCGTTACACAGTGATTGATATATTGCTTCTTCCAGGCAATTGGCATATAATATGGAGTTTAATATCCGAGTGATTGATGTAACGGTTCCATGGATTGACTTATATAAGCAACTAATATCTTGGCAATCACAATGTTGATATTTAATATAATATAATTCCCACACTGACACGCTATGCCATAGTTATTAACATATTTGAATTAACAATATTTAACCTGATTTAATCTTATTTAACAGTTAAAATTTAGCATTGGTATATGATAATTAATATTATTTAACTCTTGGGGCATGGTGTTGGCTTTCTGTAGTGAACTGTACACCTGTCATTTGGATGGGTAAAACCCTCTTGGATGGCCAGAAATATCATTGATGGGTAAAAAATTAGCAGTAAAATTCTTTTTAAATCATAGATATTGTCAGTTATGCATTGAAAATGGTTGACACATAACGTTTGTAGTTTATTTTAGGTCATAATAATATTATACATCTCGATTGGCTGGTATGTATGTCGGTTAACTTGCATGTGTCTACCAAAAATATTGTGACTGGCATAAATGTTGTTCTGCCTAAAATCTTGGGCATGATGCATAGATGATTGACAGTTGTAAATGGAAGTGTTGGTTAGAAAAAGTACACTGAACTATCCGAAATAACAACAGTTTGCAGAAACCGCTCAACTTGATGTTTGCAAACATTCTTTTTCACATTTGTTTTGTAGTTACACTTGTTTATTGACTCACCATCAACTATTGTTGACCACATCATTCATGGATTAACTAAATATGAACTCATTACCTCCATGACCACGTGATGGTGCCACCTGTAAATTGTGGGTTGGGACAATAATTTGATGACACCATCACAACACTGTCCCAGTGGTTGTAATACTGTCACTGTAACATTGCAAATAGTTAAAGTTGTGTCCAATTTTGCGCAAGTTTGCTCCACTATGATAAAGAGCTCTTAAAGAAAATTCATCATTAAACAAAAAAGTTGTTGTTAAATTGGATGAGATTTAAAATAAAAACGCAAAAATCTACTGCGGTATTACCAAGGACACTATTTCCATGACACACCAGACGATGTCCCACTGGTGCATCGTGGTGTTGACAGTTTTTAGGTATTAGAAGGTCTCAGACATTGTTAAGGATGAAACTTTATTTTTAAGTGTAAGATCAGGTTTAAGAGCTCTTAGCAATGCTAGTCTGGTCTGCCGGGGAACAAAGTGAAACCCGCTATGAGCACTCCCGACAACTGAATATGTGCTATATAAGAAATTACTTTAATGCACCCAGGCCGTGTCGACCTCTTGTTGTCACCCACAGGGTTGTACCTTCCACCCAGAGGCAGTAGTATCAGTGTTGCTATGGCTACCTCCTGTCCACAGTCATCTTCCTCTCATCCTCTGCCTTCTGACATCTTTAAAAACTTGGCCAGTTATGTTCTTGATATAAGTAGATTATAGATACAGATAATTTATTGCCACATTATTTACCTTTACAGCCGTCCATCTCTTGAAAACTGCTTATCGATTTTGAGATTGACCAAACCTTTTGTCTTAATTGATACATCTGTGAGTCTGAGGTGTAAGTATGTCGATTAGGAATGTGTTGTCAATTGAGCTTCATAAATTAAATGTAGTAGGTAGTAAGGTAAAAGGTAGTATTACCATGTAAAGTGTACCGTGACCAGTATAATATTACCAATGTTTGATCAATAACGTTGTCTGAAATTATTCAGTAAAATTGGTAGACTAAGAAGACTAGTATGTGTCAGGTTAATAATAAAACATACACATTCAACTCACTAGAGACTTTTGACTGGTGACATCTGTAATGGATTTAGGGTGTGTTTATCTCGCTAGAAACACCTTTGATGGCTAAATTCATACATTGTTCAACCAGGTGCACGTATTTACCAAGTACTTTATGTACACAGTAACTTGACTAGATCCAAACTCCATGACTGGTACATAACTAACAAGTATAATATTCTCGTAGTGGCAGTAGAGTGTATAAGCCAGTCTTACAGTCAAAATTTAATATGTGGATAAAATAATGGTGATTTCAATTATTATACAGATCAGTACACTTAGAATAATTGTGTGCAGTGAGGTTTTGTAGACTATTACAGTACAGCAGCTGTCATAGAAATCACTTCAATCATTCCCTAACTGCTCATTCCAGATAAGAAATTATTTATTGAACAAAGCTTATATATACCTCTGAACGTATATGCAATAATGGCTGCTTCAAAATGTGGTTTGTTTGTGCTTGCGTCTGACCATCATATATTCAACAAAGTAATTGTTGGCATTCACACGAAGAAGAAGCAAGACAACAATGAACAAAATGGTCTTTTGTGTCCTCTGTGATACTAAATATGTCCTTTCACAATGGACGTTTTTGTCACAAAACACTTGTTTATTTGTCGACCAACCATACTGCTAACTTCATACCGCACTGTAACTGATTGCATTATTGTATGTAATAATAATTAGGTATCATTCGTAGCAAAACCTGGAGAATACTGGCTTTAATTCAGGGTTAAGAAATCGTCCACATAATGGACAGAAATGATGCAGTGCATGATGGGAATGGCCTCAAATGTAGCACGAGGTAGTCAAGGTCATGAATATCACAGGGTTATCTTCACATGTAGAGGGAGCCACCAAAGGCAGTTTAATCACAGAATAAAACCGGACGTTCGATGGACGTGACATCCCACTGATGTCTGTCCTGTTGAAGACACATAATATGCTTTAAAACATCCGAATGGCATCCTCCGTGGTGAATCGAAGATACGCAAACTGCCGCCATGTGCCTGTTGCGATGTTCACCATTATAATGTAGCAACAGAGAATCAATATACTACTTGCATCTTCTTCCGGCGTGCACATAAAATATATATTATCAGGTTTTATTCGTCTGTCTCTGCTGCACCGCAGTACAACGGTATTTTAGTGACGCCATTATTTCTGCACATACTTCGGCTGAGAATGAAACGTCGGGTGGAAAAAAGGATTCGTCACTCGCGTTGTGCACGACATTGCCGACAGGAGTGGCGATGTTTTAATTATGATAAAACCTACATATAGCGACCACGTACAGTTCCCAGCACCTAGGGGCTTGTTCCGCCTCTCGTGCGTGTAATTGATGCCCTACTCTGTATTACAGACCACTAATAGCGCATTGTCGGTTGTGCGTCGGAATTTATTAAGCTATACAACATCGCATTGTTGGTGTTTTTTCCGGGGTAACGTGGATTTATTGGGTCGTACACCATGTGCTGTTATGACGGCCGAACGGGAAGAAAGTGAGTGAGGCTATGTTGCTTAGACATTCACGCCGCACACACCAGGCGGCTGCATGAGGGAACTTCGTTAGGTAACGGCATGCTCAATTTGAATTATTCATTACAGCTCCAGGCAGTGCTAATCTAGTGAACAGCCATGCTCATTAACAGTTCAGAATTACACGCAGACATAGACGACGGAGGCGCTGCAGTGTTTTGTGGCGCCATCTGGTGATTCAGTGTGCTGTTACTGTGCGTCAGATCACCACCTCTGTCCCCGATGGTAGTAGTCTTTTCTTACCCTCACAAGGCAAGGGCGATAATTAACTGCACTATCCGAGGTAGTACTACATATACCCCACACAATGCATGGGAGTTAACGTAATCAGCCTGGTTCATTTTATGCTTAATGATAGCAAATCTACTCTGCCCTTTAATAACAAATGGTTGATGCTCTTTTAAATGATGATACTGCCAAAATATTTTAATAACGTATAAGTGTACAAGACATAAAAAAGCCTTTAAATCTCCCATTTACAGAAAATCCTGAGGATGCGTAGTTTGGATTTATTGCTCTAGCGTGACGTATTTTGGCGTAATCTAGTGTAGCACAGTCATGTGATGTCGTGTAAGTAATGCTGAGAACACTGACAATCTGAGCAGTGTTTTCAATGACTGACGTCACGATTCTGCCCCTCGTGCATTTCCAGAAAAAAGACTTTTCCAAACTGCCACCGCAACAGCTTGCATTTAATGTCAGTTTTAAAAACGTTTCATCAAACTTGTGATTTTGCATTTGTCATATTGCATAATAATACATATGTTCATGCATATTTTTTGAGTTTTAGATTTGTTGCCAAAATATGGCCTTTAACTTTACGACAGCAAGATGATTGGACATAATGAATCTATGCAGATTTCTATGTTTTGACTTTACAAATTAACAGGGGAACTAGGATTTACATAATAGCAATGCCTCCTTTATCAGGGAAGGTTTCTCTCAGTGTCTGTGGACATAGCCATCTACCATATCGAGGACTGGAAATGACAGGATGTTACAACTGGTAGGAATGGTGAAACCCTATAGGGATTCAGCTGGCCACTAGATTAACAAATAATTCCAATGGTCTATAGGATCCGTATTAATGATTATCATTGCCACAAGTATTAAATTGTTAAACAAATCGAATGGATCAGTATTAATTAAATAAAAGGCTCAAATGAGGCTGGTTTGTAATCGTCACTGAAAAATCTAGCCGGCAATAAATATGGTTTTCACACAAGTCGTCTGCACTCTAAAAGGCACACTTTTTAATTATTAATTATAATTATATACACTCAGTATCGACAAATTATTTCTGGTGCACGGTCTGTCGGTGTCCATGTGGTTATGACCTTTCTTCAATGTAGCTGCCTATCACATGCCTGTAGCAGCTTAATCTTGTGTAAGTTGCCAGGGCAGGGTGCACAAAGCATATGTAAGAACCTTCATATGAAGCAACTATGCATATGATTGCATACAAATATTTGCAATGGTCTGCATGTCTTCTGTGATTGTCTTGAGTTGTGTATTTGATGTCAAACATGTCGATGCAAACCTTTATAAAGATGTAAATGTTTCGTGAAACCGGTCTCAGCACTCAATGAGAGATGCTCTCTAAATCTAAGGAAATGAAATGCAAATCTCTATTAATGCTAATATTTGTGGTGTACCAATATATGAGGGAATCAATAGACTGCTATAAATTGTAACTTGAACTATCAACAATTATTCTCAATTTGGGGCGTAAAAGAACCACCGAGGGTGGCAAGGACCCTGGTAGTGACCACCCTCAGTATCAGCACAGAAAGGTCGGCTTGGTGTAAATTCTCTGAAAAAGACTGACTAGTTCAATGAGACCTCGTAAGATCATAACATTGTAACCACAATAGTTAATAAAACAGCTAATAGATTCCTGCCAAGTGCTGGAAAGAACTAAAGCTAGACTGTGGTTTCAGACATTTTTACTTGCATAATCAGTTTTTTCGTGATACCATCACAAACACTGAATACACTAGTGTCATAATACCATCGCAGTGGTAGGTTTCTACAATAGTTCCCTCCACTTGTACATACATTGTTGTCTTTTCATGTGTAGAACTACATACATCAATTTCTGTTTCGATTTCAGAAAGCACGACTTGCTCGAATCAGCATGGCCAAAAATTCATCGGGCAACGCATTCATACTGAGTAAGAAGAAGGTGAAGGACTTACTGCAGGCGAGGGAGAACGGCATCGACATCGACGCCACGCTCAACTACAGAGACATCTTTGAACTGCAACACCACCATCTACTGTCCTGCCTCGAGAACGCCACGGTCAGTGACAGGCTGGACACTGGGTTTATGTAGCAGTAGAGCTCGTAGTCTGATCACTGGCCTTATAGCAGTGGAGATTGTAGTCTGATCACTGGCCTTATAGCAGTAGAGATTGTAGTCTGATCACTTGCCTCATAGCAGTGGAGATTGTAGTCTGATCACTTGCCTCATAGCAGTGGACATTGTAGTCTGATCACTGGCCTTATAGCAGTGGAGATCATAGTCTGATCACTGGCCTTATAGCAGTGGAGATCATAGTCTGATCACTGGCCTTATGGTAGTGGAGATTGTAGTCTGATCACTGGCCTCATGGTAGTTGAGATTGTAGTCTGATCACTGGCCTCATGGTAGTGGAGATTGTAGTCTGATCACTGGCCTCATGGTAGTGGAGATCATAGTCTGATCACTGGCCTTATGGTAGTGGAGATTGTAGTCTGATCACTGGCCTCATGGTAGTGGAGATTGTAGTCTGATCACTGGCCTCATGGTAGTGGAGATTGTAGTCTGATCACTGGCCTTATGGTAGTGGAGATTGTAGTCTGATCATGGCCTTATGGTAATGGAGATTGTAGTATGATCATGGCCTTATGGTAGTGGAAATTGTAGTTTGACCACTGGCCTTGTGGTAGTTGAGATTGTAGTATGATCACTTGCCTTATGGTAGTGGAAATTGTAGTCTGGTCATTGGTCATATCCAATGGAGATTGTGGTCTAGTCATAGGCCTTATACCAATGTAGATCGTAGTCTGGTCATTGCCTTATGCCAATACAACATAGCTGGCAGTCTTACAACAATATTACAACAGAGTTTGGCCCTTCCCTATAGAGACTGCAGTCTGATCGCTACCATTAGAAATTCAGTAACATCAGTCTATTAATCTAAGCCTTCTAATGGTATAATGTCTGTAACACAGCTATCAGCTTCTTAACCTTCTTTCACTTTATTTACCTTCTGCCAGTATACCTTCAGTAACATCACTAAAATGGCAGTCTGCTCATTAACCCTCTACCATTAGAGATTCAGTAATATACATGTCTGCCCATTAGCCTTCTACCAAAAGAACCATCCATGATATAATTCAGTAACATCAGTCTGCCCATTAGCCTTCTACCAAAAGAACATCCATGATATAATTCCAGTAACACCAGTCTGCCCATTAGCCTTCTACCAAAAGAACATCCATGATATAATTCCAGTAACACCAGTCTGCCCATTAGCCTTCTACCAAAAGAACATCCATGATATAATTCCAGTAACACCAGTCTGCCCATTAGCCTTCTACCAAAAGAACATCCATGATATAATTCCAGTAACACCAGTCTGCCCATTAGCCTTCTACCAAAAGAACATCCATGATATAATTCCAGTAACATCAGTCTGCCCATTAGCCTTCTACCAAAAGAACATCCATGATATAATTCCAGTAACACCAGTCTGTCCATTAGCCTTCTACCAAGAGAATGTCCATGATATAATTCCAGTAACACCAGTCTGTCCATTAGTTCCAGTCCAAACAGTAACATCAGTCTGCCCATTAGCCTTCTACAAAAAGAACATCCATGATATAATTCCAGTAACACCGGTCTGCCCATTAGCCTTCTACCAAAAGAACATCCATGATATAATTCCAGTAACATCAGTCTGCCCATTAGCCTTCTACCAAGAGAACGTCCATGATATAATTCCAGTAACACCAGTCTGTCCATTAACCTTCTTCCAAAAAGAACATCCATTATATGATTCCAGTAACATCAGTCTGCCCATTAGCCTTCTACAAAAGAACATCCATGATATAATTCCAGTAACATCAGTCTGCCCATTAGCCTTCTACCAAAAGAACATCCATGATATAATTCCAGTAACACCAGTCTGCCCATTAGCCTTCTACCAAAAGAACATCCATGATATAATTCCAGTAACATCAGTCTGCCCATTAGCCTTCTACCAAAAGAACATCCATTATATAATTCCAGTAACACCAGTCTGTCCATTAGCCTTCTACCAAAAGAACATCCATGATATAATTCCAGTAACATCAGTCTGCCCATTAGCCTTCTACCAAGAGAATGTCCATGATATAATTCCAGTAACACCAGTCTGTCCATTAGCCTTCTTCCAAAAAGAATATCCACTATATGATTCCAGTAACATCAGTCTGCCCATTAGCCTTCTACCAAGAGAATGTCCATGATATAATTCCAGTAACATCAGTCTGCCCATTAGCCTTCTACCAAGAGAATGTCCATGATATAATTCCAGTAACACCAGTCTGTCCATTAGCCTTCTTCCAAAAAGAACCTCCATTATATGATTCCAGTAACATCAGTCTGCCCATTAGCCTTCTACCAAAAGAACATCCATGATATAATTCCAGTAACATCAGTCTGCCCATTAGCCTTCTACCAAAAGAACATCCATTATATAATTCCAGTAACACCAGTCTGTCCATTAGCCTTCTACCAAAAGAACATCCATGATATAATTCCAGTAACATCAGTCTGCCCATTAGCCTTCTACCAAGAGAATGTCCATGATATAATTCCAGTAACACCAGTCTGTACATTAGCCTTCTTCCAAAAAGAATATCCACTATATGATTCCAGTAACATCAGTCTGCCCATTAGCCTTCTACCAAAAGAACATCCATGATATAATTCCAGTAACATCAGTCTGCCCATTAGCCTTCTACAAAAGAACATCCATGATATAATTCCAGTAACGGCAGTCTGCCCATTAGCCTTACAACACAAGAGCTATGGTGACACCGCTGCCAGCCAGTACAGCTTCAGTGACGTGGTGGTGGCGTTAACACAGGGACATGTATGACTTGTAAAGTAAATCTAAATGGAAACTTCAGAAACCCCTCCAGAGGTGTGTGTAACTTGGGAGGCCAAGGGTTAATGACCTAGAGATGTGGGTGGCCTAGGGTTAATGAACTAGATATGGTGAGTGCTATGGGTGGCTGAGGGTTAATACAGAGGTTGTTGGTGCCCCGACAGGAACACACATTTGTGGAGATGGACACTAACTTTGTAAAGAAAACGATTGACACGCCCCTGCTCACCCCCAGCCCCTCACTCAACTCTGTCACCAGCAACACCCTGTGCTGTGTGACCAAGAGAGGCGTCACACGCAACTACCTGGTCAGTAGCAGATTTATTTTGTTTATTATATATATATATATATATATATATATGTTTTTTTGTTTTATTTGCTTGTCAATTTTCATTACGTTTCCTTGTGTTAATTGTTGTCTGTCACTGTCCATTATATATATATATATATATATATATATATATATATATATATATATATATATATATACATATATCATATATATATATATATACTATATACATACATCATATATATATATATATATATATATAATATATACATTATGTATGTATTAATATATATATATATATATATATATATATATATATATTATGTGTGTATATACGTATATTTACTTACTATCTTACTATTTTAATGCCATCAATTTTTTATTTTTACTCTTATTTTTTTATTATTACTCAAATTATTTATTGCTTGTTTTAGGTTTACTACCCTTATATATAATTGTATTTTTACTGTTTAATTAAGTTTATGACTATTTGGTGTGTAGCTTTTAAATTATATGACTGAATATTTTAATGTTCTAATTTGCCTGTAGATTTAGTATTGTTGTATTGTAAAGCGCCATAGAGCACTCTGATTATGGCACTATATAAATATGTTATTTTGTTATTTGTGTGTATATATATTATATATATGTATATATGTATATATATATATATATATATATATATATATATATATATATATATATTTTCATGGCCGCATATGTTGACCACTCTGTTACCAGACATAGGATGTACAAATAACAAATAATACAATGTCCGAGAAGAGTTCTACAAAGATATTTTGTACAAAACTGAATAACGACATTTTCAAACTTCGCCCTTACACACAGCCGTTCTCAATGTCTAAACTTGCACTGTTCTTCTATTCAAATGGCCCCTGGATCACTCCTGACGCTGGCAGTTGGCCTACGGCACATGGGTGTAGGCCTTAAGGGGCGATGGGAATTCCCATCCGCTTACAGCAATGAACCCAGATTTGAGCTCGAGCCCTGTGTGGTCTAGGCGGTGTGGGAAAAGAATTATTTATAACACGCAGTGGTAGAACACGAGTGTCTGCATGGGGACTAATCCAACAGCAGTAGTTGTTTTGAATCCTTCAGGGGCAGATTGTTTAGTCAGAAGGTGTTGGCCGGTCACCCTTGGGACGCCATTGAAATAATCACTTAGAGATCTCCAGGACATATTCAAGGCCTATTGCATGAGTATGTAGCTCTCGTTAACCTGTAGCATGTAGGTTTTGTGTCCATAAGGATTGTGCTGTTTTGTGGCTACACTCCCGGTTGAACTCTGTCTAGGATGGTCAAGAGTGGCTAGCATGGGTGGAGGTCAAGTACAGAGTACTTGATCCACCTATATATATATATATACATATATATATATATTATGTTATATATATATATATATACATAATTGATATATTATATACATATATATGTATATGTATATAAATATATATATATAAATAAATATTATATATATGTATGTATGTGTGTGTGTATATATATATATATATATATATATATATATAATTCTAGGTCACTTGATGTATATATATATATATATATATATATATATATATAAAACAGTCTTTGGATCATTTTTGTTGTAAAAAAGTTACTAAGTTTAATAAAATACTAAGTAATAACACTAATTGTAACATGTATATTCAGTAGTGTGCATCCTACCATCATGCTGACAGAAGAGAAAAGAAGTGTTATTTTGTATTCTAACTTTCTAAGTGTTCAAGATATACGCATGAAATGTACTATGAGCAATCGTGAAGATTGCATTATATAACAACTTACCTTTACTTTGTGACTTCTTTGTGACTTTTATGACCAAATGCGACTACTTACTACCCAGGGTACTTAAATTTCAAAGACGAAAATACAAGTGAAGATGAGAGTAACAGTACCACTGGTGACCAGCAAATCTGTTGGCTTGTCTCTTTCTAGTCCATGGTCAGCCACTTCCTCACAACATTGACCTCTGGACAGCCAAACTGGCAATGTATTTCAGGAATCACTGTTATTTACCCACATGTTTTATTATAGTCTGCTTTCTGGAGGGCTTTTCTCGTAACTGAGAGAAACAAGTGGTGATCTCCAGATGGCGCCACAGTACAGGTGGTAGCTGACAGACGTGGCCAAAGGGGGTCATGAGGGTTAAAATCATTCGATCAACAGGAAAATATTTTTAAGTACATCTAATCAGATCGGAGATAAAAACAGGTTAATTTCTTGTTCACACGAAATTCACTTACCTTAGAGCATAATTTGTGAAATGTACGTTTCAAACCATCAGCTATGAGTCTTGGTCATGTACTTGTGTCATGTGTGATTGTTTGAAACATAAGTTTAAAAAAATCATGCTCCGAAGTAACTTAATAACCAAATCTTAGCGCCATGAACAATATGTTCCATATGTGTAATTTTGTGTGGTTTTATTGATGGTTATGTGTTTACGTTGTAGCAGCGACGTGGCACGGACGCGTCACATGAGGAGTATAACGACATGCAAGTGTTGTCGACCCCTGACGCTCACCACCTCTCTCGCGCCAGTCTCAACGCAGTGAAGCTCTCCCCGGGCTCAGGCAAGACCAACAACACGGCCGTCACAAAGGCTGTCGTCACAGTGCCCGCGTCGAGTGACAATAACTCTGACGCAGAGGTGGCGGTCACGGCACGCGTCGACGGGAAGTCACCGACGCAACGTGGTGGAAAACCTGTCTGCATCTCAACGTTATAATATAGGCACGCATGCCACTCCGACAGTGGCATAACAACATTATGATATAGGCATGTGTGCCACTCTGACGGTGGCATCTCAACGTTATGGTATAGACGTGTGTGCCACTCAGGTAGTGGCATCTCAACGTGATTGATAAAGGTATACAAGTGTGCCGTTTTGACAGTGACATCAACATTATAGGCATGTGTGCCACTCTGAGTGGCAACTCAGAATTATGATCATGTGTGCCACACTGCAATGGCATCTCAACATTACATTGTATGCCACTGTAACAGAGGCATATTAACATTATGAACACTTATGCCACACTGACAGCGGCATCTCAATGTTATAGACACGTGTGCCGCTCTGACAGTGGCGTCACAGTGTCATGGACACTTGTGCCACTCCGACAGTGGCATGACGACATCATAGGCACTCGTGCCACACTGACAGTGGCGCCTCTGGTGGGGAGTGGAAGAAGCGATGCTCAATGACTAAGTCTGTTCACTAGGGATTATTTAGATGGTTGCCATGCTGCAGTGGTACTGCAGGGCTGTTCAAGTACTGCGCGCGCATGGATGTGTGCGTGCGTGCACGTGTCTGCGTCCCTGCCAGACCGAGGCAGTGTCAGTGGAGTGCCACGTGCGAAGACGAACCGATACAGAAGTGTACATGGACAGTCCCGTTTGCACGCATGCATGCCCCCATATACACGTGCCAAAGTGTGTGTGAGCGTGTGTGCGATACGCACTCTTGCGATGGCCCCCCCTACTGCCAGAGTCAATTTCACGATTTTTATTTGTACATAGATTTTTAATCTAGGTAGCGGTGTGGTTTCCTCTGTCGGCCAAAATCCCACGTGTTAGTTCAGTGCTCGACGGTTCAGTTCGCTTCCTAGGGTTTTGTTTGTAAACGCATGCCTTTGTCTTCATCTCCGACTGAAGCTGGTCTTACAATGGCATACATTCGATTCTGACATGATCAGGGAACAAAGATTAAAGCCATTTCAACGTAGATTTGAAAGTACCCATTGTGTGGTATGCAGGCAATTTGTCTTCTTTTTTCAGTATTATCGTTGATGTTTTCTTTGGATCATCCTGTAATGTCACCTGACATGAGTAGCCTGTATACAACAACATAATGTGCTTGGCAAAACCAGTTGAAGACGATCTGAGACAGAGCAAACACTTTCACTTTGATGTATATGTGTACAACATACGTTCCAGAAGCACAGTTTGCTTGGAAGGATGCAGAAGGCGGAAAAGTTTATACGAATATATTCACGAATTGGCCAGAGCTCACTTTTCTATCATCGGTCTGGGATGTCACGTCTGTCGTAGTTCACGAATGCAGCGGTGTTTTTTAATTCATTAGGATCTGCTGGAATCGGGAGACGATTCCGATTTTGTCTTATCAAGATACAGAGATCGTAGGAAACTGAATGCTGTGGAAACCATGCATTTATGTGTACGTAAATGTCTACCTACTGGTAGTTGTTTATTCCCATAAACAGATAGGCATGTGTAGTATGTTATGTATATTCTAGCATATATTATAGGTATCTACGATTGATTATCATGTTACGTGCACATGGAATCTCTGGCAACTGGTTCGTATTTTACACGTGTGTGTGTGTGTGTGTGTGTGTGTGTGTGTGCGTGCGTGCGTGCGTGCGTGCGTGCGTGCGTGCATGCATGCGTGTCTGTGTGTGTGTGTGTGTGCTTGTGTGGTTATATTTGCTAGTGGGCATGAACAAGTATGCATGCATGCATGTTATAAGAGGTTATATTGTTGTTATCATACAAGATAAACCAACTTCGTTTAACATACAAATCTGAAAATGTCTCGTTGTTCAAGAATGGTAAGATGCTAAAAGTGTCTCATTGTACAAGAATGGTAAGATGCTGAAAGTGTCTCATTGTACAAGAATGGTAAGATGCTGAAAGTGGTCATGCTGCAACACAAGATTGATTCAAATGTAAGATTAATCATGAACACCAACACATCTAAGACGATTCATGCAGGGACCTGAGAACCTGTTCGTAGTTCAGATTCCTCCGTAGTTGGTCAGTTGGCATAAAATATTGACGGTTCTTATGTCACGCTAAACATTGTGACTTCACTATTATAGTGACATACTGACTTATTGACAGTCAGATTAATGCTGTTGTAAAACTATTTGCGCAAACCTTTCAGTTCTATCTGGGATCAGCGAAATGATTTAATCTGAAAACGGATTTTTCGAGTGCCATTCACTTGGGCAGTAACAGGCTCCTCTACAATACAGTATTAGTCTGGTCTGTCACAACAACAGACAGTGGTGCATGCATGTGGGGTGGGGGAAACTGCCACTGTCCGTGTGATCATTAAACCATACAAGTTGAAAGTGATCTGGCTGACCTTTGACCTAATCTGTGCCAGTTACAGAGGGTTTGTATTTGTTAACTAACTGGAATGTGGTATGGATCACATTTATATAGAACATCAATGATGAAGGCGATGATGATCTTGAAAATGGTTAGCAAATGGCCGCCACCATACAGTACCT
The DNA here is from genome assembly GCA_025642075.2 of Ridgeia piscesae. Classification (NCBI taxonomy): domain Eukaryota; kingdom Metazoa; phylum Annelida; class Polychaeta; order Sabellida; family Siboglinidae; genus Ridgeia; species Ridgeia piscesae. Next base: position 590,019 of record JAODUO010000323.1, read on the forward strand.
ATTAGAACAACAACATGAATGGGGAGGCGTTTCACATGTTCACGGTGCTAATAAAGAATTAGCACGAAGAATCATATTGTGATAATGTGTTCTTTGCATCAGAGTGGCTATTAATTCAAATTATAAAATGTATGTACATAAAATTCTATTCACAGAAAAAAACTGACACGCAAATGATTCGATCCTCATCTAGTAGGTGCTATATGGTGCTTTGGAAGGCTGTCGCCACTCATGACGTAGAATATGTTGTTGCCAGATAGTTTCTGTCGACTCAAAATGGTACGTACAAAATCGGAAGCTTTGTTTCACAAAAGCGTTGGATCAAATTTGTGAACTCGTATACCTTTCACCACTGTCTGTACATTGTGTCAGCGACACAGGTAACAAGGTGATCTAAATAAAAAGGTTTGTTAAATATGTTGGTGTGGTTTATGCAAATGTGTTTCAGTGGAACAAATTAAACCAGTTGAGGTATGAGCCTAGATTGTGGTCCGGCTGAATCTCTGGCAGTAGCATATTCTTTGACATGGTGAGGGTCAAGAATTCCTGTACTCGCAAGCCGTGTTCTGTTAGGCTGACCTAATGGACAGTGAGGACATGGGAAGATGGAAAGGTTGTCTATGTCAGGTGGAAAAACACAGGTTCGACGAGTCTCGGTAAAGGAAGACTTAAATTCTATGTAATATGTTGCTGGCTACATTGCATATATTTAAAGTTTATCATTCATTTTCACTTGGCATAATATATTATTTATTAATGATACGTGTATATAAATGACCTGTGACTACTAACCGTGTCTGTCTTCTAATCCTATCCTGTTTTATAGTGTTTTATATGGTACTAGATGTCTTAATATGAAGCGACACTAGCTACTGCCTCATGTGTGGTGGTGATTGGACGATGTACATAATACTGTAAGTCGCGTGTAAATAGATTATTTCTCGTGGTCATTTTGGCCACTTGTAATGAATGAGATTACTGCTTGTGCTTATCAAGTTCCTTACTTCCTATAAACGACGGTTGAAATTTTGAAATTGTCACTGCACGTCTGGGTAATCAAGGACAATTATTAAGTTGCCTTTTTATATTGATTAGTGACTTTCAAAAAAGAAAGTTACAAATCATGCTAAAAGCATGCCCTGGAATTGCTTGTGGGTGAAGATAAGCAAAAATCATATATTAGTATTTTAATGTATGTACTTTTAATCGATTTCTGAACATCAATTTGCAGTTTATGATACCAGGATTACACAAGGATGCTACATGCAGATTGAGTATTAAGCACCATAGTTTGGGAGCATAGGTGTTCACTGGAATGTTGTGAAGCACTCTCTTTCAATTGAACACTCGACTTAAATTTAAAAAATTTAACCCGATCATGTGACAGATTGTTTTTGAAAGCGTGTCCTCAATGAAGTGGCTTGTCGACGGGGCAGACTTGTGTATATTGGAGGGAGAGAGATGTGTCTATGGTGACGTGATGCTGCTTGTATTTTGGCTCCTGACCCTACCCAGGGGTAGTCTCATTGACAGCAGAACCACTGTGTATAGATATGAGTATATGTAAATAAAACTCTCTGTGTGTATTTGGGACTTGTTGAATTCATTCGTTGCTCAAGTATATCAACATTCCACTGTGAGTCGAAAGAAAAAGTTAATTCTGTCCTTACGAGGTTCGCCTTTTTCTCGCGTTTCTAATTAGCTTTGCACCACATTGTTGTTACTGGCCAGTTCTAGGTATGTCCACCAGATGGCACTACAGAAGTGTAAGATTGCTCCTGTTGTGACTTTGTTGAATCAAGTTCTGCTGGCTGTGAAGTAGACACAGCTTGAATCTTAAACAATCATCCCGATAGTCACTGAACTGTGTTTTAATAAGGCATGTGTATTCCTAAACAATTGTTATTGAGTTGGTGATGAAACAAAGTGATCCGCTAAGGTCAAGTGTAAACATCTTGGCTGGTCTTGCAGACTATATACAATGTTATATAAAAAAAAATATTTATGCAGTGCAACTCTCGAGCATGCTTCATCCAAGTAAACAGTAGGCTTGTTGGTTGTCTTGTGTGGTATGTGTTGATTCTACTGGGTGCTGTGACCCCAGTCACTGACTACGTCATCTGATATTGTGTCATGTTAAACAAACGCTGTGTTTTCTAATTGGCAGAGTTCTCCGGCGAGACTTTCGTTGGCGCCACATGTCACTAGTAATTTTACCTACTTGTTCTTTCTGAGCAATAAATTTATTTATACAGTTACAAACTTATTGTGTTGCGTGTTCTTGAATGTAGCCCCTGCGTGGCTCAAGGTATTAAACTGAGTCGATGCTGTTGAAACGTGTTAAAAAATCAATCCAAGAAAAGGGTGTCTCGTAAGTTTATAAACTCAAAAAAACATGGGACCAAACCATCCCCATTGTTGACATATTTTGCAATATGCAAACTTGTTGTACTACCCCTAACAGTTTATATTTTCAAAAGTGAAGTGGGATCAACATTGTTTAGTGGCTTCTGCTTTTCTTGTTGAATACAACAAAACTGTTAATATTAAATACATTTATTCAAGAAAGTGTTTAAAGTTGCACATTGATTTAAAGTTTACCTGCCAGTGTATGCACTCAGCCATCATGTGTCCATTTGGCCGAGGGACGCAGTGGGCATCCCTTCTCAATATAGTGGTCCAGTGTTCCTGGGTATCGGCTTACCCAGGTACATGTCCTCCATCTGTAGCTGTGGTGGAACAGTGGAACTGCAAAATCAGTAAAAACAGCAATTCATAGTAACTATTCTAAGGTTATACGTGACATCCGTGTGCCATGTGTGATACCATGCAAACTAACATTTCAGACAATATTATATGTATATATATATATATATATACATAATTACATATACAGTATATATATATATGTATACAATTATATACATAGTCCTGCGGCAATATACATAATATATATGTAGTGCTGCAGGTCTATGTATACAATTATATACATAATATATATATATATATATTACTGTATGATGTTACTCATAATAAAATAAATAAATGTTAATTTTACCTAAGTCAGCTTATCCAAAGGCTTACATCATATTCCTGGTGATCTCAGTAATCCAGGAAGTGACGGGTGTGTCCGGTAGATGGCGACACGTCCGCTCGAGAATAACAACATGGCGGCGTGGAGAACGTGCAAGTGGAGGGCTGTTGCTCTTCTAAGTCCCAGAAGCCGATTTATAGCTAAATTTACTCGAAACAAGCATGTGCTGCGGCACTATGCTGTGATAACGGGAAATCCAGATATCGACAAGTCGTTAGATGCCATTACGCATGGGAAAGCTGAGACTTGGCTCAGAAATTATGAGAATTTTGTTGGCCTGACGGAAGTGCGAGAGGCACAGGGCAAGGTTATCGAGGTAAGCGGTGTCAGCGGACGCGTCTGAATATCGTTGCGTAAAGGGACTGTAATTACATGGTTTGAGTCAGAGTTATTTAATCTAGTATAGAACGGAATCTCGTCTGAAATTTGAAAGGTCTTAGTGTCGGATACATTTGAGCAAGACCCGGGTCTGATACAATCATGTCAATGATAGGATTGATAATGATTGGGTGTGGGCGGGGCGTAAGGCCAGTGACAGAATCTTACATAATATGATGATGACTGCAAAATATTTAGTTCTAACACGGATATTGTGTTAACAAAAGTTGATGCATGCCAAATATTATCTAGTTAGCACACAGTCACATAATTCACTTTGTCAACATTACCGCAATATTGAAATTGATGATTGTGTCTGTGATGTCTCCAGGCAGAGGCCAAGTTCCTTGAGGTACAAGCCGAGCGGCGAGAGAAACAGCACCAACTGAGTGCAATCCACGCCAAGTTGAAAGCAATCAATGCGGAACTTGACAAAGTCCAACGTGGTGATGAGCGCTACCTGGTTCTTGTTCAGCAGGAATTCACGGTCATCAAAGATGAATCACAGGTCGAGCGAGAGCTAGAGCTTCTCGAGCAACATGAGCGAGAACATTTTGCCTCGTTGTCATCTGCTGTCCGGGAGAGCCACGAAAAGGAGCGTGCAAGAGCAGAGCGAACTAAATACTGGTCGGTGATCGGTTCCATCATTGGCGCGACGATTGGCATCATCGGGACATCGCTGAACAACTACCTGCGAATGCGTGAACTTCGCGGGATCGTGTCCGAGTCAATATCCGGGAATCACGAGATGAAGGCGCTCGTGACAAAACTTTCAAATACGATGAAGAATCAGCACAATCAGATCCAGAGTTTCATCAGTGATTTGAAGGGCTTCCTTCCTGCTGGTGTCGCTGAATCAAAGCAGCTGCAGCCAATCAAACAGACCCTGCCAGTTGATGTGACTAGACGACAGCTGGAGCAACAAACCAAGGACATTCTTGCACTCGTCACCAAACAGGAGAAACTTCTCGAGCGGGAAATGAATGATGTGAAGAAGCTATTTGCTGCTTCTGGAGCAAAACCCGCTGGTGGGAACCTTGTTTATGTCGGACCAGACATGGGTCATCTGTTGGAAGACACTCAACAGAACCTAGAATGGAAAATGAAGATAAACGCCTTGTGGACAGTGACCTTTATCTATGGTGCTTTTGCACTCACTTTGCCCATCCTGTATGGCATTATCAAAGGAAGCTGAGAGATGAGTGGGAAAATAGAGAAGTGCACAGAGCAGAGTATTTATAAGTTAGTTCCCGGCTTAATGTTATTGTAGATCTCATTTCAGTAGGCTTTTGTATCTAGGGCATGACAGATCAAACCCATCTAGGGCATGACAGATCAAACCCATCTAGGGCATGAAAAATTAAACCCATCTAGGAATCTGCTGTCCACATCTACTAATTTACATGGTTTTGGTGACATTGTTGGAAAATGTACTAGATTACTCTTAATTAGATGTTAAAACTATATAAAAATAAAATTTGCCTGGATGTTATAATTATGTTCATTCAGTTAATGGCAATTTAAACAAAATAAGTGATTTTACTATTAAACCAGTCGAGGAAGGGAGTGTGTGACTGCATAGCATTTCATTTTAAAAGGAGTGCAGAAAATGTATTTCATCACGTGTGATATTTGTTGTAATTATTTGTGTGCACCAAATTGCTAGGTAATTAAATTAAGCTTAAATTGTTCTAATCCTTATGGATGATCTAATTATAGAATTACCCAGGGGGTAGTCATAATTAATTATGATAACTGCTATAGTAATGATTTAAAACTTACAGTTTTAATTGTTTAAGTTGATGAAACAAAGTTGTATGTAAATTTATCATTACAGATTTGTTTCAGTGCAACTCTCCATGTTGCATAATCATGAATCGTTATTGTATGTTATAAGCTTGTATGAGTGAGTATTATGATATGTGTATATGTACAGCCTGTGACCTGCCATAACAAGTTGTTAAATAGAGTTATATACGTTTTTTTATTCTACAGATCATGAACGTTAAAATAATATACTAATATGTTGCAGTGGTTTTGAACAGTAACTTGATTCATGGCTAAAATTGAGCAACTTTAAAAATCAACATTTTGAAAAACAATGTTACCTTTATTTGTTTTTGTCATTGTTTTATATATCGTTTTGTAAATGCATGCATTTTATTAATATTAGACTGTCTAAGGAAATATACAGGACATTGAAAGATTAGATTGTAAGGTATAGAATGTATATTTATGCAAACATTATATAACAACTTAATACCATTCACTGTGGTGGGTCACATGGTTCAGATATGAGTGCTTTTGTGGGAGTGTAATCATGACGTGTGTATATATATATATAAATACATATACATAATTTGTGTGTGTTGGTGTGTACTGTTTGGCTACTGTGAGTGGTAGATACTTGAACAGTGAGACAATCGTCTTTATTAAGTACATTCATTGTCATGCTTCTGAAACTCCCGGTGATAGTGCAATGAAATGAGAGTTCAAAGAGTGTTCTTGTGAAATAATAACTATAATGGTATAGCCATGTGAATGACACCAGTATTGTACTGTATCTACTCTTGTGATATCATTATTTGTTCTTGTAATGTCATTGATCTGCTTATATTGGGCTATACTTTTTATGCTGTAAATGCAAGGATATTAAATGTGCATTGTCTGTTCAGTGTAAACAAACCATTGTGGATTTGTAGTGACCGTTCAACTCAAATGTGCTACCCATGTACACTGTACACCTGCTATGTAATAAATACTTTCTTCTAATAGCCGTGATCAACATTTATAGAAAGTAAATATATGTTTATACTCGGTTCAAAGCTTCAGATGAGCATCACTGAAACCCAGTATGCCACCACTAAAAGTAATAAATAAATCACAATAATATTACTGGTCTGTTTTTAAATATAATATGCTTAGTTAAAAGTATCAACTTGCACATAGTATGACTTACCAAGTTACCTGCATGAATAACCAAGCAGTGTGCCATATATCATTGAACCAACTGGTATTCTATACTGTGTGTTTCATCGAAAACTGACAATACTTTTTAATCTTCATAATCATGTAAGCCTCATAAAAATTTACTGAAAAAGATTAGATAACGTCTCAACCAATGGCATTGTCCTACCTAGCCACAGTGTGCCAACACTGTTACATAACCATATGCTGCCTGTGCATTTCGAAGATCAGATTGCTTTTGGGTTACACTTTTTAGCACCACTTGTTAGCCACCGATAAATAAATGTTTGAAGACAAATATTATATAAAAAGTAACATGTATGCATAAACCAACTAAGCAATCATTGAAGAGTATTTGATACCTCTGTTTTGGGTGTGAAATTACTAAGAAATGCAGGGAGCATAACATTTGAAGGGATATAGCAGTTTTAAAGCCACAAAATTACCGCAAAAATCTTTAAAGTAATTATCTGTTTGAATTTATAACATCTGGCAAAGTGATACAGCTCAGAACTTGCAGAAGTAAAGAAGAGTGACTGCCTAGAAGGAGATAGAGAGTACTGGGCAAAGTTGTCTGCACTGGAATGGCAGTCCTGACCAGAGTGGCAGCAGAGAAATCTGGAAGGCTCTTGGCTAATGCAGGTCTTTTCTTCTGCCTGGCTCTCCTGTCAGCCATCTGACAGTGTCTGGTCTCCTCTGCTCTCTGCATGCCTCCCTCATCCATGAGCTACCAGGCTTCCCGGATGTCGTCACCTTCAAGCAACATTTGTCATCAGTACAGCCCAAGCAAAACTGGAGAGGACAGGAATTGTTATATGATTGATGCTGTATAAAAAAAATGACTGCTTGGTGTGCATGTAGTTCCTGTGCAACCAGACAATAACGTACAAGGTTAGTGGAATGATAATTATTTTATTATCTTCAAGAATATGCTGTTAAAATAGTTATACTTATCTTCTACACTGGTTAATTATATATATATATATATATATATATATATATATATATATATATATATAACACTTCTATAAAGTCTGGAGTGGACTATTTCTGCAAGGAATCAAAAAGGAGAGTTCCACCAGCGATTGTTCATGAGCCTGTGATTTATAATGTTCTTAAAAGTACTGCGCTGAACATAAATTGCACAAATCGACCCGCCCTCCCCAATAATCTGATGCCACAAATGCTTGTGAATTAGTATGTAGTTAACCAGTAGATGGCGCGCGTTCAGAAACTGTCACAAATAAGTGCTACCATCTGGTGACATTCTATTTATCAATTAGTGAACTTGACCTTTATGACGTAAACTCCACAGTGGTCGCCATCTTAGTGTGTTGATGTTATGAATCGGTAGACAAATCGAGACAATTCCAGCAGAGCTTGTATCGCCAACCGGCTGGATACAACTTGTTACGAAAGGACCGCGCGTACAACGAATTTATAATGACCATACTCCCGAAAAAGAAGTCGGTCAAGGAGAAAAATGAATCAGAAAATGCCGACCATTCTCAATTGCCTCACGGCCACAATCCAGCGAATGAGGCATCCCGAGCGAGTCGCCGGACAAGTTCCCCGCCCCCGCGCTGGAATTCTCCAACACCACGGGAAGATATATTAAACACGCATGATCCAACTGCTTTACGGGAAGATTACGCCCCCCACGAAAACGGAACTGGTCACAAACGGCGGCACAGGTCACCGCCTCATAGAACGATTTGCCGAAAACATAGTCATAACAACTCGAACAGTTACCGGGGGCACGAAAGGGGTACAACACATACACGAGAACCAAGCCATACGCCTTCTGCATCAACGCACGCACATTCGCACAGACACGACACGAGGCATGCCAGCTTACGCAGTGCAGCAGCTTCGGCGTCAACAGAATCCGTATATCTGGAAGAATTAGACGACCTCAATAGTGGTTACAACAGTGGAGATGAATACGTCCCTTCTAAACACCCGGATGATGAGGAGGAGGTATACTTTTTTGGTCGCTCAGCATAATAAAGATCAGCTTGGTTGTGTTTGTAGCATACATATATAGACATACAGGGGTTGAATTCACAAAGCATTCGTACAAAGGAACTTGATCTGTGGTTGTGACTTTTTATGTAGAATGCCAGCTTACATAGCTTGTTTTCAACACCCTTTGTGTTTTCTATGATGGTTTCAAGTTGTGACATAATCAGTGGCAAGTTATGTCTATATGCGAACCTTCGTACTGTACACATTTATAAAACCAGCCCCAGACAAACATTTAGAAATATATCCAGTAAATTTAATAGAAGTGTGCATATTTCTGTTAAAAATATCAAAAGAATCTAAACAATTCAGCTGATGGTTGGGGTTTGGCTCTAAGCAGGTAGGATATTTGTGGTTACTCTATGATAGTTTGTGTGGGTGTTACTCTAAGACAGGCTTCAGATATGCAACAAATTACTTTACTCTAGGTCACTCGTTGTTATAAAATATTGTTATTCTATTGCAGTTGGAGCGGTGGTTTACCAAAGCACTGAAAGATAAACGGAAATTTGTTATAAAGAAGATGAATGAAGATGGAGCTTGTTTATTTAGGGCTGTAGGTATGTACATCAATGGTATCCAGATATATGTCAAGAGGTACTTTCAAAATACAAAACATGTGATCAATTGCTTTAGACATTGGTTTACATGTGTTACTTTCTGTTGTAATATTTACATTTATTTTAAATATAACTGTTCTAAATTATATGTACTGAATTATTGACTTGTAGTGTATATGAGAAATGACTTGTGTACATATTCAATATTCATGCAGTTTACACACATATAGTTAGGCCACCATACCTTTATGCAAAGACCTAATCCGCCCATCATTTGGACTGGTAAACTTTGTTATGGACAGGTAGAAATATCACTGGACTGGTCATGGACCAGTAAAAAATGGAGGCGCAAAAAAATCTTCAAAATCAATTGTCAGATCAATTATCAGTTATACCTTGACAATTTGTGTAAATGCATGTAACACGTGTGGCTTGTATGTATACTAGTTGACATATACGTGTCTACCAAAAAGTGTGATGCAAAAAAATTATCCCACATAAAGCCCTCCTATTAAGACCACATATTTGCCCATCATTATGACATATGTCATGGCGTTACACCTAGATCCTAATTATACTCCTTGTTATTATTATCCGTAATGTGTGACGTTATTTAATTCTACTTCAGCTGACCATGTGTTTGGAGACCAAGACATGCACACGGTTGTGAGGCGTAACTGTGTCGACTACATGGTAAGTATGAGTCTCATAATATGGAGGACTGTCAATTTCAGATAAATATGTTTAAAACAGGCAATTTTTTTAATGTGTTAGGAAATTTCAGGTTTTTTCATAGGGAACAATTTGTTCTGTCTATTTTCTGCAATCATAGAATTTACATTCAGAAACATGAACTTTTGTAAGTATTGATTTTGTGAATTCATCTGCTTTTGCACTAAAATGTATATTTGTTACAGGCAAAAAATGAGGACTTTTTCAAGCAGTATGTGACAGAAGACTTCAATACGTACCTGAATCGCAAGCGCATGAACCATACGCATGGCAACCACATAGAGATCCAGGCCTTGAGTGAGCTCTACAACCGACCCATAGAGGTCTACCAGTACAGCACAGGTAAACATACACTTATCTGTTTTGTGCATTTATTTGGTTTCAGATATTCAATGATGGCTATTAAATTTCCCCAACAAGTTCTGACTTAAAACAGCTTGTCCTGTACATGGTTTCCTTCAAGTCAGATCAGGCCTATAAGTATATGCGAGGGGGGGTGTCTTGTACATGGTTTCCTTCAAGTCAGATCTGGCCTATAAGTACAGTGGAACCCCTCGTTTAAGACCGCCCCCCAAATCAGAGTGGGGCGGTCTTAAAAGAGGGGTGGTCTCTCGTGAGGGGTTTGCAACATTCAACACTAGGGGGCACTTATAACGACTAACATCAACACTAGGGGGCGCTTATAACGACTAACATCAACACTAGGGGGCGCTTACAACCACTAAGTTAAATACACAAAATAACATTAACAACAACAAAATTATTTATTCTCTTTATTTTATGTGTGACACGTTTCAGTATGAGTTTAATTTTGAATCGGTTTTCTTTCTAAATAATATCTGATAAAAAGTATCCTCATTTTGAATCAGTTTTTAATTATATCTGATAAAAAGTATTCTCATTTAATTTATTTAAATTCGGTCTGAGGGGCTAAAAAGTGCTGCCACCTCACGGCGTCTGGGTAATCGCACCGCGGTCGCCATTTTGTTGTTCTTTCCACCGCCGCAAAACGATCTTTTACTTTCTGATCTAATCATGAAAACGACCTCTTACAGCCGCGAAACTTCCTCTCTAATAACTCATATTACATATACATACGCTAGATCATACAATTAAATCATTTATATTGCTGTGAAGAATAAAAAATCTGGATTCCAGTTTTATCCTAAACTAACCTAAAACTTAGCCTAAGTTTCTAAACTTTAGTCATACACAATATGGATATTTAATCGCAGAGTTACGCGTAGGGCTCCACCGACGGTCACCATGTCCGCCATGATGTCTTGCCGGCGAGTTCTTGCGCGACTTTGTTTCGTGAATTTTATTTCTTTCAATAATGTAAGTGATTTAATTTTATAACATAGTGTGTGTTTATAAATATATAAGATATGTGAGGAAAGTCTAGCGGCTGTTAGATGTCGTTTTCATAATTCGGTCAGAAAGTAAAAGATCGCCAAAATGAATGGTCGTCATCAGGCGATTTATTGTTTTTATGGCATTATGCATGTCCATGCGCGTTTGTCATGCGTTTAATGAGAGTTAATTGCGATATTTAGGTTAACAAATGTGCTTGGCCACCTATCGGATTGGTCGTTTGTCAGGGGTAAAATTCAAATTGCCATGGTCGTTGGTCACGTCTGCCGGGTGGTCGTTGGTGAGGGAACATTTATACAGCGTAGACATTCCGTCAATGAAAAAACGGTCGTAAAAAGCGGGTGGTCGTAAATGAGGGTGGTCGCTCGTGAGGGGTTCCACTGTATATGCGAGGGGGGGTGCACTGGGTGCATATGAACGCCCCATGTTGAAACAATAGGGTTCCACTTCAGGGGAGAGTATCTTTAGATGTATCATAGGGAATGGGGTTGGAGTTTTTTATAGCCTCTGCGGTGCAATTAAAGCTTTGAAATTAAATGGAATGCTGTTAGTTTTTAATCCTCAACAGGGATGCAGTTGGACATCTCAAAGATTTACAGTGGGTGTTTTGTAGCCATTTAGGAAAAACGGATAAAAAAACGTCATCAGGAGTAATTTTTGTATGCTACATATTATTTTAATTATAGAAAATACTTGACAATACTTTCATTATGAGGGGTTTTCACATCCATTCATTCAACAACAGTGTAGTGTTTACCAGACGGCATGCAAATGTTACATGTAACTTGATGTACGTGTGTTTGTCTTCACTGAAGAGCCCATCAACACGTTCCACGGTGCTTACAAGACAGACAACGACCCGATTCGACTGAGCTACCACAGAAACATTCACTATAACTCTGTCGTCAACCCAAGCAAGGCCACTGTCGGTGTTGGACTGGGTCTACCGGGATACCAGCCAGGGGTAGGGTCCCTCTCACAGTTAATCTGATAAATACATTATTAGTACCATTTTAATTGTTTTCTTTTGTTCATGAATTGGTTAATTGGTTTTAGAAGCATTTCCGGCATTGTACTAACATTTTATAGCAAAACGTTTGATAATAGCATTCTAAAAGGCTATTATTGTTTGCTGGGAGTAATAGCAACCAAATGAGGGTATTGTATGACAAACTTATACTTGATGTTGTTGATTGATAGCTGTTTAGCATTGTGCATGGATTGACAGCTGGTTTTTTTCCAATTGAAAACTTATTTGTTTTTTAGTCAGTTAATTTATTTTATCTGGTTTTAACTGGTTTGTTTTGATTGACAGCTGGCTGATAAGAACCTCATGAGTGATGCCATCCGCAAGTCAGAAGAACTCCAACTAGAACAGGTACAAAACAACAGGCTTGTGTTTTGTTTGTCTTGTGTAGTAATAATAATATATGGTCTGATATAACTGCTGCTGTTTGTGTGAAAATGCTGTGTGAGGGACGAGATGGTTGAGGTGTGACTGTTTGTAGACGATGCTGGAGGACAAGATGGTTGAGGTGTGACTGTTTGTAGACGATGCTGGAAGACAAGATGCGGGAGACGGACTGGGAGGTGACCCAGGAGACCATTGAGGAGCAGGTAGCAAGGGAGTCCTACCTTCAGTGGCTGCGGGACCAGGAGAAACGCGCCAAACAACACAACTCGGTACCTACTCTTGTTAGAACGTCGCATGATACGAGGAAATCTTAACTGTTTACTGCGCAGACCGTCCAAAACCGCCCAGTAAACTCACAGTTCATGGGCCTTTCGTTTACCGCGATCACATCCTTCTTTTACATTAACCAGCCAGCTCAAACTGCTGATCTAAGCTCAATGTAGGTCACGGAAGCATGTGCTGTCGCCATCTTGTGAAAGTGTTTTCGTTTGCGAATTAAGTGAGTTTATTTGGAAGGATGTTGAAGTGCGTTTGTCTAGTTGACCTCTGACATCGTGCGGCATTTGGTGGATATTACTGAGATCATTTCTCGACGATTTCGAGTCGGATATTGATGTTTGCAACATGAATAATATCGACAGCGATCACGGAGACCCTGTTATCATCCATCTACGTTGTTTGTGTGACTTTTCGTTGTTGAGATTCGAAGAAGATGACCCGTCAGCGGCATGTTCATTTCGCCGATATGTAGCCATTTTGTTGATCTGAACTTTGTTTGGTTTATTTATTTTAGGGTATTTGATTAGTATGCACTATGGTCACATTGCTTCTGATAAGGGAGCATCTATTTGTGAAAGGAGTCAGCTATCCTTCGTTATTCGAGTGTTGATTTTACATACGAAAAGAACATTCCATTCGGCAATATGATCGGTAAACGATAGTCATGATTTTTGTCTTCAGTCGCATTGGCGTTGTTTACATAAGCAATTATAATTTGAAAACTAACCGTCAAAATTGGATAAATGTTTTACTAGGATAAAACTAACATATATGGCTACATTAGTTCCACAGGATCACTGTTGTGTGTTCTAATAAATTTAATATGTAGCATAATGAAGTTGCTTATTTATTTTGTCATCATAATTGTTAAAGTTTGCTTCAAGATCTGAAATGTAATTGATAGCAACACATAAATTTTAATAACACATTTTATTCACACAATCATTCCATGTACAGTGCAATTAATTTCATATATTTTCATGCATCGGTTGTCGAGTTATTATAATTTTAATGCAAGCAACATGCAGCGTAATTCACAGATGGCTGCCATCTTAAAATTGTCTTCCCACAGCAGGATGTAAAATAAGAAGGCTGTCTACCCAGTAGAGTTAAAAGGAATAAACAAAAAAAGCATTCAGGCTAGCACAATGTTATGCCCAAGAGATAACTGTCTGGATTATGGACAACCAAGTCCTTATAATGAGATTCCTCTGCACTGGTCACTTACTTGTGACATTGTATTTGTTGGGGCACCACTCTGTTACATTGTGTTTGTCCAGGGACCACTCTGTTACATTGTTTTTGTCGAGGGACCACTCTGTAACATTGTGTTTGTCCAGGGACCACTCTGTTGCATTGTGTTTGTCCAGGGACCACTCTGTTACATTGTGTTTTGTCGAGGGACCACTCTGTAACATTGTGTTTGTCCAGGGACCACTCTGTAACATTGTGTTTGTCCAGGGACCACTCTGTTACATTGTGTTTGTCCAGGGACCACTCTGTTACATTGTGTTTGTCCAGGGACCACTCTGTTACATTGTGTTTGTCCAGGAACCACCCTGTTACATTGTGTTTGTCGAGGGACCACTCTATTGGATTGTGTTTGTCCAGTGACCACTCTGTTACATTGTGTTTGTCCAGGGACCACTCTGTTGCATTGTGTTTGTCGAGGGACCACTCTGTTGCGTTGTGTTTGTCCGGGGACCACTCTGTTACCTTGTGTTTGTCCAGGGGACCACTCTGTTGTGTTGTGTTTGTCCGGGGACCACTCTGTTGCGTTGTGTTTGTCGAGGAACCACTCTGTTGCATTGTATTTGTCCAGGGACCACTCTGTTACATTGTGTTTGACATTGTGTTTGTCCAGGGACCACTCTGTTACATTGTGTTTGTCCAGGACCTCTCTGTTACATTGTGTTTGTCCAGGGACCTCTCTGTTACGTTGTGTTTGTCCAGGGACCACTCTGTTACGTTGTGTTTGTCCAGGGACCACTCTGTTACATTGTGTTTGTCCAGGGACCACTCTGTTGCGTTGTGTTTGTCCGGGGACCACTCTGTTGCGTTGTGTTTGTCGAGGAACCACTCTGTTGCATTGTATTTGTCCAGGGACCACTCTGTTACATTGTGTTTGACATTGTGTTTGTCCAGGGACCACTCTGTTACATTGTGTTTGTCCCGGGACCACTCTGTTACATTGTGTTTGTCCCGGGACCACTCTGTTACATTGTGTTTGTCCAGGGACCTCTCTGTTACATTGTGTTTGTCAAGGGACCTCTCTGTTACGTTGTGTTTGTCCAGGGACCACTCTGTTACGTTGTGTTTGTCCAGGGACCACTCTGTTACATTGTGTTTGTCCAGGGACCATTCTGTTGCATTGTATTTATTGAGGCATACTTTATTTTCGAATCACTCCATTTACACTGTGTTTGTTGGGCACCACTCGTTACTGTGTTAGAACGTTGGTGTTTGTTTGAACACAATCTCTTACATTGTGTTTATTGGTGCACCACTCAGTTATATTGTGTTTCTTGTGGCACCACTCTGTTACATTGTGACTATTGGTACACCACTATGTTACATTGTATCTATTTGTGCACCACTCTTACATTGTATCTATTTGTGCACCATTCCGTTACATTGTGTATCTTGTGGAACCACTCTGTTAGATTGTGACTATTGGTGCACCACTCTGTTACATTGTGTTTATTGTGGCACCACTCTGTTACATTGTGTTTCTTTGGAAAGAATTACCATTTATAATGACCTGTTGACCCTGTCTACCTGACAAGCCAGGCTGGGTTTTGTGTGACCATTGAATCACTCAACCAGTTATCAATGTTGCAGCCTCGCAGCGCAAGTGCCACCTGTAGTTCAGCCGATGACTCTCAGACTGCCTGGTGGGACACCATTGCATCGCCAGCCCGATCACCTGATGACCCCCGCAAACCGTCTCGGTCGCCACGACATCACATGACGTCAGTGGAGACCAGTCCCGGGGCACCATCAGCCAGTGGCAGTGGCACCCAGAATGCCTCTCCGCCACATCCGGGTATGACTTCTTGTCTTCGTTTACACATACTGTTTATACTTGAAAAGTGACAGTGTCGTGATTTTGTATTGGCTACTAAATCTAGAGTAGCCCAGAGTTTGTGTGGACAGTAAATGTTAATAATACTGGAATTTACATGTTGAACCTTGAAAGTAATGATATTCTGATTTGTTGTCCGAGATTATATTTTCACTAGTAAATAGTAATGGCATCAACAAATACCTTGAGGAAGTATTGAGATGAGAAGCTGTGTGCTTTAGAGTGGGTCTTTTTCCAGTGAGGTGCAGTACGACTCCTCCCAGTCACAATTGGCTAACTGTTGACTTGCAGGATGTGGGGCTCCGATGTCTCCTGCCATGTCATCTACGTCGACTGCAGGCCAGGCTACAGTCTCACTAGAGGGCGCTGTTGGTGGGGTGCAGTTCGATGAAACAACCTCCCTCATGAACGACCTGCCTCCCCAGATGTTTGGTGAGTGCCTATAGGACCCGTGCTGTCTTTGTTAGATGTCTGGTGAGTGCCTATAGGACCCGTGCTGTCTTTGTTAGATGTCTGGTGAGTGCCTATAGGACCCGTGCTGTCTTTGTTAGATGTTTGGTGAGTGCCTATAGGACCCGTGCTGTCTTTGTTAGATGTTTGGTGAGTGCCTATAGGACCCGTGCTGTCTTTGTTAGATGTTTGGTGAGTGCCTATAGGACCCGTGCTGTCTTTGTTAGATGTTTGGTGAGTGCCTATAGGACCCGTGCTGTCTTTGTTAGATGTTTGGTGAGTGCCTATAGGACCCGTGCTGTCTTTGTTAGATGTTTGGTGAGTGCCTATAGGACCCGTGCTGTCTGTGTTAGATGTTTGGTGAGTGCCTATAGGACCCGTGCTGTCTGTGTTAGATGTTTGGTGAGTGCCTATAGGACCCGTGCTGTCTTTGTTAGATGTTTGGTGAGTGCCTATAGGACCCGTGCTGTCTTTGTTAGATGTTTGGTGAGTGCCTATAGGACCCGTGCTGTCTTTGTTAGATGTTTGGTGAGTGCCTATAGGACCCGTGCTGTCTTTGTTAGATGTTTGGTGAGTGCCTATAGGACCCGTGCTGTCTTTGTTAGATGTTTGGTGAGTGCCTATAGGACCCGTGCTGTCTTTGTTAGATGTTTGGTGAGTGCCTATAGGACCCGTGCTGTCTTTGTTAGATGTTTGGTGAGTGCCTATAGGACCCGTGCTGTCTTTGTTAGATGTTTGGTGAGTGCCTATAGGACCCGTGCTGTCTTTGTTAGATGTTTGGTGAGTGCCTATAGGACCCGTGCTGTCTTTGTTAGATGTTTGGTGAGTGCCTATAGGACCCGTGCTGTCTTTGTTAGATGTTTGGTGAGTGCCTATAGGACCCGTGCTGTCTTTGTTAGATGTTTGGTGAGTGCCTATAGGACCCGTGCTGTCTTTGTTAGATGTTTGGTGAGTGCCTATAGGACCCGTGCTGTCTTTGTTAGATGTTTGGTGAGTGCCTATAGGACCCGTGCTGTCTTTGTTAGATGTTTGGTGAGTGCCTATAGGACCCGTGCTGTCTTTGTTAGATGTTTGGTGAGTGCCTATAGGACCCGTGCTGTCTTTGTTAGATGTTTGGTGAGTGCCTATAGGACCCGTGCTGTCTTTGTTAGATGTTTGGTGAGTGCCTATAGGACCCGTGCTGTCTTTGTTAGATGTTTGGTGAGTGCCTATAGGACCCGTGCTGTCTTTGTTAGATGTTTGGTGAGTGCCTATAGGACCCGTGCTGTCTTTGTTAGATGTTTGGTGAGTGCCTATAGGACCCGTGCTGTCTTTGTTAGATGTTTGGTGAGTGCCTATAGGACCCGTGCTGTCTTTGTTAGATGTTTGGTGAGTGCCTATAGGACCCGTGCTGTCTTTGTTAGATGTTTGGTGAGTGCCTATAGGACCCGTGCTGTCTTTGTTAGATGTTTGGTGAGTGCCTATAGGACCCGTGCTGTCTTTGTTAGATGTTTGGTGAGTGCCTATAGGACCCGTGCTGTCTTTGTTAGATGTTTGGTGAGTGCCTATAGGACCCGTGCTGTCTTTGTTAGATGTTTGGTGAGTGCCTATAGGACCCGTGCTGTCTTTGTTAGATGTTTGGTGAGTGCCTATAGGACCCGTGCTGTGTGTGTCAGATGTTTGGTGAGTGTCTATAGGACCCATGCTGTCTTTGTCAGATGTTTGGTGAGTGTCTGTAGGACCCATGCTATCTTTGTCAGATGTTTGGTGAGTGTCTGTAGGACCCGTGCTGTCTCTGTCAGGTGTTTGGTGAGTGTCTATAGGAACCAATGTCTGTGTCAGATGTTGCCGAATGTCTATAGGACCCATTTTGTCTGTGTTAAATGTTTGGTGACTGGAGAGTGTATGAGACCCATGCAGTCTGTGTCAGATGTTCCGTCACAGTCAGAATTATGTCCATGACATCTGTCAACCTTATACCTTTCACACAATTTTAAAGCTGTAATATCTGTGCCATACGTTATAATGGCAGCATGAAATGTTACATCAAACTTTCCTGCAAAACTTATCACTAAACAGTATCTCCCCTTGTCTCCCCTTAAAAAGAAACGGTTTAAGCGTTAATTAGAATAAATGATTAGACCGCATAACTGAATGCTCCACGTGGTCAGCTTCCATTTTTTATGACTTGTTGGACGTTGTTGCTAGGCAGCAGATACAAAATTGCCATGTATTTGTATTGAAATATGGAAAAGCTACGTTTTTATATTTGAATTTGATTTGGCCGAGTTGTATCTGATCCCAAAATGTGTATTTGGACCCAACCCTGATAGACAGACCAGTCTTGATGATGTGGTGTGTGTGTGTGCAGGTCTGTCTCAGTGGGATGAGGATGACATCCTAGCCCAGGTGATGGCCCAGTCGCAGCAGGAGTATCTCGACAGTCTGCGCAAGAACGCCAGCGCCCCCAGCGACAGTTAATACACGGCCTCACTCGTGCGGCGTCAGTTTGCACACCCTATTTATTTTGCGTATTTTTCTTAGCTGGATACGTATCATGTGACTAACTGTATTTAGAGGCTGCGGAGACGCAGAGACGTTTGCCGTAGAAAGTTCAAGAGATGCTTCACGGCTGGAGATTAAGCTGTTGGTTCGGCTACTGATAAGTTCCAGTGTAGTTTATAAACGGTGCCCGTGGGAAACGAATTCAAATGTCCACCTGTGCCATGTAAAGCCTTACACACAACAAACATGCCACTTGCAAGGTAACCTTCATTTTGCTAATAAACGCAACATCCACAATTGTCTTTTGAAGATCAAGTACTTGTAATGTTACGGTGAACAAATTCTATGATAAACGTAAAAATAAATTGTGATTTGCTTAAATCTTGGCTAGAGTGTACATCTGTTGGAAGCCTGTGTGGTTCTTTTATGTAATGCTCAGTTGTTAAGTAGTATACTGTATGTTACATCATGTCTATACCCTTTGTGCATGTCATAGTGGTCTGTCCCCTCATGCATGTTATAGTGATATGTACCCTTCATGCTTGTCAGAGTGTATGTCTCCCTTCATGCGTGTCACAGTGGTCTGCCCCGTCATCTGTCATAGTGATCTGCCCTATCATGCGTGCCAAAGAGATATATCTAAATTGGAGATTAAACATTCCGTCGTGATCCTTCTAAAATGAAATATCTTAATAATTTAACATATTTCTCATCCCATTTGTCCCACAAATACACATTATTTACTGTCTTGTTCTTGGTATCTTGATAACATGTAAATAAGCAGTATCTTAAATGGAATCAAACAAAGTTGTGTTGCGCTGTGTGGACCGTGAACTGACAAAATTGTGCAGAACCAATGCTAAAAGGTCGATTTGTTTTCCAAGTCAGTTTAGGACAGGCCTATGCTGTTGATTAAGAACCCTGGACAGATTTCTCCAACTAAGGACATTCTAAAATACATTCGCACAGTTGAAGGCAGTGATTTACAATTTTTTGAAACTACTATTTACTACCGATTTTAATAATGCAGTTTGGAGTTATGGTCTAAAAAATATTGTTCGTTTCAAAATTTGAATTTTGTCTTTTGATTTGTTCAGCTACCTATGATTTTGCAGCAAACTTACACAGATGCAGTGGTATCAGTGTTAACGTGAAATGGCACCTGTTGTTTATTAGTCCAAAGTTGCAAAATATACCTGTGTTATAGGACTGCATTTTGATTGGTCCGTGATGGTGTCGTGCAGCGGTAACCGGTTTAATCTACGTTTACACGTCACAGTTTTAGGCAACGCCCTTAATGACAGAATGTGCCATGATTAATTGTAATGCCGCTACAGAGTGTCGAACATGAAGCCGTTTCTAATGTAAAAAATTTCAATATGAATTTGTTACAAATTAAGTTGCGACATGGAATTATAATGTGGAGTCATGCCCCCAACTACTGGACACGACTCGGTAGGCAGACGCGACTTCGCATGTCGTTATTTATGTTGGATAACTGCAACTTGCAGTAGGGGATTGGTCCGATACTATTATGCCATTTTTTATTTTAAATCGCTAGAATGTTAGGTACGTTTAGTTCGAATGGAATGAAAGTGTTAAGCTGCTTTCATGACGACTACAAAAGTGTACGTGCATATGTGATACAGTCGTGTCAGATGTTTGAATCATGTGGTACATATTAATCATTATACATAATTATATATATATATATATATTAGCAGGCAGAGTTTGTAAAAATTAAGAATAAATTGACTGTAACTGTTATTGTTTAGAATATGTGATGTAATCAGTGTTGTTTCCGTAGCTCAGTAGCCACTTGAGTGTTTGTTGCTTTCAACTTGATAAGCTCTAGTGTGGTGTGTGCAACATGTTCCTCTTCCAATTTACAACTCCCCCTCATTTCATACCACACCTGGTTTGCTCTATCAAGGAGGGCTTTTTTATACAACAACATACTTGTGCCAAATTTTGACAATGCAATATCTGGACTTGCCCCCCCCACCACACACACACACACTCAACTGTCATTCTTGTTTTAAAATCACACTGTATAATGTGACAGATTTTGTTGTGCATAAGTTGATTTATTTGTCTAGACACATTGTGTTTGCATGCTCTACGGTAGAAATCCAGCTTACCAATTACGTTACTGTTGTTGACTCGAAATGTTTACAACCAGCAGGTTCATGGATGGGCTCATTTGTTCACAAAGACCAACAATGTTATGTGTTTCCCTTTGGTAAAAAAAACCTGCCCCACAAAGTGCTGTGGAATTGCGATTGTTACTATCCAAAATGCATGAGTTTGCGTGAACATTTCACTTTTTGAGTAGCCCAGTTGTACCAATCTATCACACCCCATGTTTGCAGTCCAAAAATTTGTGATGACCCCAAATCTTATATTCTGTGATTGCAAATTTATGCGACCAATTTTTGAAAACAAATTTCATTCTTCAAGTATCCTCAGTCTTTTCTGACTCTACACAGAACTATCACAGCTGATTTAAAACTTGTTTTGATACTATCACAATGTTTGCCAGTAACTGTATAGTGAACTGATTTATTGTAGCAAATGTACACTACATTGGAAACTGTTGCTATAGGCAATAGCAAAAATAGACTGGTTTATTGTAGCAAACATATGCTAAATAGGGTACTTGCAAGCATATATGCAACAGCAAATATGCCACAGACCGGCCAGTAGTGAATGTAAGATTGGCTGGAAGATGTGATAAAAAAGACTGAAGAGCGCTTTTGCAAAACTGCTTGTTGTAATTTATATTATTTGTTTGCGCATAATAGCGTATTTATGCATGTTACTTCTTTCGGTGCTTCATATACAACAAGTAGTGTGGTAGACAGAAGTATCGTCATTCCAATGAGGCAACAATTTTGCGTTGAGTTGTATGATTTATGTTACTGGCAACTGGTGACAATGGAGTGTGACAGTCGGACGACGGTTTCGTTTGACGCAGAATTTACGCCGTCAACGGACCAGGCTTATCGAGGATGAATAATCGACATATGTATCTCGTAGCGAAAACCTGCTGTGACGTTTGTTGGTGGACTTAAAACAATAAAGAGACTCCTCAAATGAATGTGTTGTGCTTATGTCGTGTGATTGGGTTAATGCTTGCCGATTGTTACATGTCGACAGCCTGGAAATACGAGAGTTTACGTTGAGTCTCGAGAGTTCAATCATTTTTTTATTTTGTATAGATGTATTTATTTTTTAATCGCATCGTCTTCGTCCTGTGGAAATCTGAACCCTAAATGGGGCTGAAGAGAAGTTGGGGGGGTGCTATTGGAGATGCAAAATAAAAATCCGGGAGGTTTGCTGGGAGACTAATTTGGGACGCCTGGCCGGTATAGTTATTGTAGGTTCGTGGTCTCGTTGGAGTCACGAGTAGTTTGATCTGTTCGTTACCTATTCGATTTGTTGACGCACGAACGCCATAAATTGATATCGGCTTCTCTGGGTTTGAGTCGGCCAACATAAGCACAGTCTCGTGAAAGGTTGTCGTCTGACCACTGGTCAACAGAGTCAGTTACTGCTGCCCCTGTATGCATAGCTTCGTGTCCATTGCAAGCGCGGTTTCTCGATGAACGTACCGAAGGTTTGCGTTACTTTATGAGAAATTACCTGTATTGAAAATGAATGTAACACGATTTCCATGAGTACAAAGAACGATTGTTTTTTTTTTAGTTGAGACTTGTCATCAGTGACAATTCCACAAAACACGATGACGGGTGTATCAACAACCGACAGAAACACTGCTTCCTACCAACAAAGTGGAAACAGTAACACCTTCACTTGCCTTACGAATTCACCAACAACCAAAAGCATCGTAGCCCGTGTGACAAACTAAAAAGCAGGCGAACACATAGCGGCCTTAAGTAGGCACCATTTTGAACAGCAAGAAATGTAATCTGAGATATAAACAAAACTTTGCTATAACAACATTAATTTCTATTGTCGTACCATCACCTCTGCTGATAAGACCCTGCAATCTTGCTGTCTTTCTGTGGGCATATCTCCGAAACAAGCACACAGTTCGAACTAACGGTCGGGAGACAACTCAGGTCCACCCACGTCACTTGTGTCGCGTACTGTGCTAGGATCAGTTGGTCACACAGCGTAACCAACAACGGTCTTTCTAGAACGTCCTGACACGCACAGAGATGGTATCGGCACCGAGATGATGTTGCTTGAAGCTGCAATTTACGTGGACCGGTCACGTTGAACGGGCGGACGACAGACAACTGTTGAACACTGCCCCGAAAACAAAATCTGAACCATCATGCACGTCTACCTTTTGGGGCTATAGGCAACAATGATAACACAATACTACAAAAAGTAGCAGGGAGAGGTAGCTCGTGATCAGTGCGCGAGTCAAGTGTCAGTCGAAACGAGCGCCGACGCCGCAAGACGCCGCGCCTGCAAGGGCACCTGGTGCTAAGGCGATTGCGATTACGTAAACGTGTGCCCGCTGGCTGATTCTGTAGAACTGTATTGGTAAGAACATTCTGGTGTCGACACTGTGGGTAGGCCTACGCCGTACTTTCTGAAATTTCGCATATCGCCGATGAACATATTACCCCTTTATCGCAAGTCGTAATAACAGAAGTCGAAAAGAACGAAACTGAATTTCATTATTGAAAAATGGTGGTTAATCCTCAATAGCAATGTATGATAGCTAGGGTCTGTACTTCACTTCATAGGGCCAGGTCTTTGGTCACACGCAGACGTGTATGAACGGAGACTAATTCGTCCCATCTCCCGCTTGTCCTCGTCCCGTGATTCCAGGAACCAGGAATCAAGTCATGGGAGTGCCTGCTAATTAGGTAGGCCTATTATCCATACGGCAAATGAGAGGCAAATAAAGCCATGTACCTGTGTTGTATGAAAAAATTTGATGTTAGTGGTTGCAATTTGATTAGATAAAGCATTGACGGAAAGTTCCCGTTTCGAAAGGTCGGTACGCCATGCTCGGGGTTAGGCTTACAGGTGTATCGGACTTATGAAGATAAAATTGGCTGCCGTCAACAATTGATTTTTTATAAAACTATTCTTGTATGGCAACAGACCGTATTTGAAACGGTTTAATTTGGGCACAATATGCAAATAATTGTCAAATATTGCACCTTAAACTTGTTCAAGGGATGACATCTTTTGTTAAAAAATACTGGAAACCCAACTCCCTTGACCGGATGAACAATACCAAGTGACGTCACCAACGCGTCGGTGTTGGGCATGCACTTGGAATTCCCGTTTGGAATATGAGACTTTCGACCTTATTTATATATTGCAAAATTATGTTACATTTTTATGTTGGTAAGTCGCATTGTTCATACATTTTGAATGGGAAAAATTAATGACGTAGAATACTCAGTTCCCATGGCAACGGGTGCAACAAAGCTCGTGGTGTCCGGGAGAAAGGTTCGTATAATGGTGGTGTTTCGATCGTTACGATTCACTTTAATATAAGTAGGCTACACGTGGCTACATTTCCCTCCTTCGTTTAACTAACTCATAGTAGTAGTTAATCGACAAGGAAAGAAATCATGTGTTAACATTATAATCAATAAGGGATGTATCTAAAGAGGTTTCGACCGTACACCGGAACATATATTATGGCCAAACTCTTCGGTTCATTTCCTTTCCTATAAATGCTTAGTGGTTAACCATGCTCTCGGTTACGACAAAGTGACCAATGTCAGCACACAATCTTAGTATGTGCGAAACAATATTGACAAATCCACGTTTACTTAGATAACCTAATTCAGGAGACAACATAGTAAGAGGACATAGTTGGCGTTTCAGTTATTGCACCTATCGGCGATATCGTCAGCTGCAGAAAATAACGTGGCGATCAGCTTCAACAATTGAACATTCAGTCCAATGAAAACCATACAGAACTGATAATATATTGCACCTGCAATGCACCATAAATGAAACACGGAAAGAAGTCTTACAAGTTATGTTACTTGTATGAAGATGCCCTCCCTATCCGAATTGTTGGGTGCTAAAATGGACCAGTTTGATGCCGTACATTGTGGGGTGTTGAAGTTTGCCGACTCGCGTGAACCTGGATTTATAATTATACGACAGTACCCATCCTGCTCTCGTGTTGCTTCAAAGCGTCCCGATGACCTCTCGTGGGTGTGGAAGGTCGACTGTTTGCCCTATCTTGCAGGGGACCAGGATGAGCTTAATTGCCTTATTTGTCAGAAGTTGCATATTTAGGGGGAGCACTGCATGGGCCATGACTGCCCTTGGGCTTTGGTCATATATTTAACAACGTATTGCAAATCAATCACTTTTTTATGTGCTCTAACATTTCTGTCCCCCACCCCTTGACGAAATGAGCCCACCCTTCCCGAATCGATGCAGAATTAAATGGACGACTACCATGCATGGTAGTAGTTCAGTACGTGGCGCCATGGCCCGAGCTTTCTCTGTTGCTGCACCAACTCTGTGGAATCTGTTTAATGCTTATTATCTTCCTTAACTTCTTGGCACCTTCATCCATCCGTCGTCGACTCGCGCATTGTACACGATTACGAGATTGCTTAATCCCTTAGTTTTGTCGCGCCACCGAGTTCGATTTTCGAGAACATTGACGTATAAGAAGTCATTATTGTTATTATCCGCCAGGTGTCGACACGTTCCAGTGACGCCAGGACGTTCCCGGCGACGTGACGTGGCGTTATGCTAGCCAGCATCAACGCGGACATGCTTGCGAGCATCAATATCCCGGACAACCTGGATATCTCCGACACTCTCGAGGCTGCTGTGGCACTACGCGCCATGTCGGCGCCACCCTGCAGCACTACCGAGTGCGGTCTGCCGCCCGTCCTCAACTCCCCCGTCAACACTCACCAGAGGGGGCCACCGGCGTCCCGCATCCCGACCAAGGTGGACAGCGTCACTCACAGCGGGGTGCCGGCCAAAGTGAGCAAGCTCGACCGGCCGCCCAGGTCGGTATGACGGCGTGTGCCCTCAGGTTTCTCTCTCATCGTCTCACCCTCCCACTGGCCCACGCTCAAACACAAACACTCTCACAGCACTAGTGCAATATTATTTCGTAATTGACCTGTCGGTAATCTGTTGAACATTATATCATATATAACATTGGGGTTAATAAACACTTCCGATTGCGATTCCAATTCACCTGCCCACTCTCTAACACTCTCACCTGCCCACTCTCTAACACTCTCACCTGCCCACTCTCTAACACTCTCACCTGCCCACTCTCTAACACTCTCACCTGCCCACCCTCTAACACTCTCACCAGCCCACTCTCTAACACTCTCACCTGCCCACTCTCTAATACTCTCACCAGACCTCTAACACCTCACCGCCCACTCTCTAACACTCTCACCTGCCCACTCTCTAACACTCTCACCTGCCCACTCTCTAACACTCTCACCTGCCCACCCTCTAACACTCTCACCAGCCCACTCTCTAACACTCTCACTGCCCACTCTCTAACACTCTCACCAGCCCACTCTCTAACACTCTCACCAGCCCACTCTCTAACACTCTCACCTGCCCACTCCTCTAACACTCTCACCTGCCCACCCTCTAACACTCTCACCTGCCCACTCTCTAACCTCTCCTGCCACTCTCTAACACTCTCACCTGCCCTCCTCTCCCCGCCCACTCTCTAACACTCCACTCTCTAACACTCTCCCTGCCCACTCCTAACACTCTCACCTGCCCACTCTCTAACACTCTCACCTGCCCACTCTCTAACACTCTCACCTGCCCACTCTCTAACACTCTCACCTGCCCACTCTCTAACACTCTCACCTGCCCACTCTCTAACACTCTCACCTGCCCACTCTCTAACACTCTCACCTGCCCACTCTCTAACACTCTCACCAGCCCCTCCCACTCTCACCTGCCCACTCCTAACACTCTCACCAGCCCCCTCTCTAACACTCTCACCTGCCCACTCTCTAACACTCTACCTGCCCACTCTCTAACACTCTCACCAGCCCACTCTCTAACACTCACCTGCCCACTTCTCACTCTCACCTGCCCACCCTCTAACACTCTCACCAGCCCACTCTCTAACACTCTCACCAGCCCACTCTCTAACACTCTCACCTGCCCACTCTCTAACACTCTCACCTGCCCACTCTCTAACACTCTCCCCGCCCACTCTCTAACACTCTCACCTGCCCCCTCTAACACTCTCACACTCTTAACACTCTCACCTCCCACTCTCAACCTCTCACCTGCCCCTCTCTAACACTCTCACCTGCCCTCTCTCTAACATCTCCACCCCCTCTCAACACTCTCACCTGCCCACTCTCTAACACTCTCACCTGCCCACTCTCTAACACTCTCACCAGCCCACTCTCTAACACTCTCACCTGCCCACTCTCTAACACTCTCACCAGCCCACTCTCTAACACTCTCACCAGCCCACTCTCTAACACTCTCACCTGCCCACTCTCTAACACTCTCACCTGCCCACTCTCTAACACTCTCACCAGCCCACCTCTAACACTCTCACCTGCCCACTCTCTAACACTCTCACCTGCCCACTCTCTAACACTCTCACCTGCCCACTCTCTAACACTCTCACCTGCCCACTCTCTAACACTCTCACCAGCCCACTCTCTAACACTCTCACCTGCCCACTCTCTAACACTCTCACCTGCCCACTCTCTAATACTCTCACCTGCCCACTCTCTAATACTCTCACCTGCCCACTCTCTAACACTCTCACCTGCCCACTCTCTAACACTCTCACCTGCCCACTCTCTAATCCTCTCACCTGCCCACCCTCTAACACTCTCACCCTCTTACCTGCCCACCCTCTAACACTCTCACCCTCTTACCTGCCCGCCCTCTAACACTCTCACCCTCTCACCTGCCCGCCCTCTAACACTCACTCACCCTCTTACCTGCCCGCCCTCTAACACTCTCACCCTCTTACCTGCCCGCCCTCTAACACTCTCACCCTCTCACCTGCCCGCCCTCTAACACTCTCATCCTCTCACCTGCCCGCCCTCTAACACTCTCACTCTCACCTGCCCACCCTCTAACACTCTCACCCTCTCACCTGCCCGCCCTCTAACACTCTCATCCTCTCACCTGCCCACCCTCTAACACTCACCTTACCTGCCCCCCCTAACACTCTCACCCTCTTCCTGCCCACCCTCTAACACTCTCATCCTCTCACCTGCCCCCCTCTAACACTCTCACCCTCTCCTGCCCACCCTCTAACCTCATCCTCTCACCTGCCCGCCCTCTAACACTCTCACCTCTTACCTGCCCACCCTCTAACACTCTCACCCTCTTACTGCCTGCCCTCTAACACTGTCATCCTCTTACCTGCCCACCCTCTAACACTTCATCCTCTACCTGCCCGCCCTCTAACACTTCATCCTCTTACCTGCCCACCCTCTAACACTTCATCCTCTTACCTGCCCACCCTCTAACACTCTCACCCTCTACCTGCCTCCCTCTAACACTTCATCCTCTTACCTGCCCCACCTCTAACACTTACTTTACCCCCCCTATATCACTGCCCGCCCTCTAACACTCTCGTCTTACCTGCCCCCCTCTAACATCTGTCACCTCTTACCTGCCCGCCCTCTAACACTTCACCCTGTACTTGCCTGCCCTCTAACACTTCATCCCTCTACCTGCCCGCCCTCTAACACTTCATCCTCTTACCTGCCGCCCTCTAACACTATCGATCCTCTTACCTGCCCACCCTCTAACACTTCTACCCTTACCTGCCCCCCTCTAACACTCTCATCCTCTCACCTGCCCACCCTCTAACACTCTCACCGTGTTACCTGCCCACCCTCTACCACTCTCATCCTCTCACCTGCACGCCCTCTAACACTCTCACCGTCTTACCTGCCCACCCTCTACCACTCTCATCCTCTCACCTGCCCGCCCTCTAACACTCTCTCTCTTTACCTGCCCCCCTCTAACACTTCTCGTGCTTACCTGCCCACCCTCTACACACTTCCTCTATGCCCCTCTAACTTTTTACCTGCCCGCCCTCTACACTCTCATCCTCTACCTGCCCCCATCGCCCCTCTAACACTCTCATGCTCTCACCTGCTCCACCTCTAACACTCTCACCTGTTTGCACTCATCTCTCCATCCATCCTTGACCTGTCCACCCTCTAACACTCTATCCTGTCACCTCCACCTACCATTTCATGTCATCTACCTCTACCTGCGTTACACTTCATCTACCTCCACGCAGTTACCTGTCTTACCTGTACACTCATCTACTCGTGTCATCCTCTTACTCTGCCCGCCCTCTAACCCTCACTCTCTACCTCACTTACCACCTGTCATGCGCTCTTCTCACTTATCACCTCTGTCATACACTCCATGTTACCTGCACTCCTCTAGAATGTTACCTGTCCATCTACCCAGCGTGTATCCTGTCATCACCTGCCCGTGTACTAGTCTCACTCTCAGTGTACCTGCTTCTACCTGCACCACTTACCTACACTCTTACACTCTCCTGTACCTGCCCTCTAACACTCTCAGCTTACCTGCCGCCCTCTAACATTCACCCTTTACCTGCCGTTAACACTCTCACCCTCTTACCTGCCCGCCCTCTAACACTCTCACTCTCTCACTGCCCGCCCTCTAACACTCTCACCCTCTTACCTGCTACCCTCTAACACTCTCACCCTCTTACTTGCTCACCTTCAAACACTCACCATTTCACCTCCCCACCACATGACACATATGTGTATCATTATTACTGACGACTTGTGTCGGTGTCAACTTGCACTTGCAGTGTTTGCGACGACTTGTAGTGCGTTGCTACCTTGTAATATGTTGGATACGATTTCTAGAATGTTGATGACAACGAAAAGCGTGTTGGTGACGACATGCACCGTGGTGACTAGTCTACTACGTGTATCACGTTGATGACGACTTGTAGCATGTTGACAAAAACATATACCGTGTTGGTGACGCGAAATCCAGAGCGTAGATGACAACCTACAACATGTTTGTGCGACTTGTTGGTGACGAGTGATGTTGGTGACTTGTATAGCATGTTGGTGACGACTTATATTGGTGACGATAGCACATTGGTGTCAACTGATGTTGCTGATTTTTCCCATGTTGGTGACGACTGATGTTGGTGAATTGTAGCATGTTCGTGATTACTTATGTTGGTGTCTTGTAGCACGTTGATGATGAGTGGTGTTAGGGATTTGTACCATATTGATGAAGACTGTAGTTAGTGACTTGTAATGTTGATGACTCATACCATGTTGACGACGACTGGTGTTGATGACTTATACCACGTTGGTGACGACGACTAATGCTGGTGATTTGTATCATATTGGTTACGACTGATATTGGTGACTTGTAGCACGTTGCTAAAGACTGTTGTTGGTGATTTATACCATGTTAGTGACGACTAATGCTGGTGACTTGTAGCAAGTTGACGACGATTGCTGTTGGTGACTTGTACCATATTGATGACGACTGTCATTACTTACTTCTGCCCATCGTCCCTCCTGGGACATAGGCCGTTGACCACGGTGTCCAGAGTCTTCTCTCCTGGGCTTATATTTCAATCCACCTCCAGGTGTATCCTGTCATCTACCTCCAGGTGTATCCTGTCATCTACCTCCAGGTGTATCCTGTCATCTACCTCCAGGTGTATCCTGTCATCTACTTCCAGGTGTATCCTGTCATCTACCTCCAGGTGTATCCTGTCATCTACTTCCAGGTGTATCCTGTCATCTACCTCCAGGTGTATCCTGTCATCTACTTCCAGGTGTATCCTGTCATATACTTCCAGGTGTATCCTGTCATCTACCTCCAGGTGTATCCTGTCATCTACTTCCAGGTGTATCCTGTCATATACTTCCAGGTGTATCCTGTCATCTACCTCCAGGTGTATCCTGTCATCTACTTCCAGGTGTATCCTGTCATATACCTCCAGGTGTATCCTGTCATCTAAGCGTTTGTCTGGAGGTCCCTTCGCCACGTATTCTTTGGGCAGCCTCTTTTTCTTCTGCCTTGTGGGTTCCATTGCGACTGTTCCACTGTAACGTGCTTTTGACGACTTGTGACACGTTGGTGACGACTGGTGACGGTGTCTTGCAGCGTGTCGGCGTCGTACAACATCAGCTGCTGTAGTGGCGGTCCGTCCCGGCTGGCGATGGCGGTGAACACGCCCGGAGACAGCAGCAGCAACAGTCGGCTGCCCGTGCTGTCTCGCACCAGTCTCAATTCTTCCTGTTCACTACCCCACCCCGACCACTTCCCGGCCAGTCGACTTCCGGTCAGCGTCAACACGAAGACGATCAACGAGGCGAAGGACACGTCACATGCCAAAGATACTCTGGGTGGGTTGACACGCTAAAAGAGAATCACGTTAACGACGGCCCCGTCTCAAATTGGGACGTAAAAGAACCACTAAGGTCGACAAGCACCTGGCAGTAACCACCCTTAGTGCCCGCATGGAAAGGTCGGCTTCGTGTAAATATTCTTTAAAAAATCTGAATAGTTCAAAAAGACTACATATATACATATATACATACTAGTCAGCTAATAGAACCCTGCCGAATGCTGGTAACAACTAGAAAGACGTTGACGGTTCTACTTGATTGCGTCGTGCTCAACTACGGAATGTCTTGAAGTCATTCGTAAGAGGCCGACACATCGGGATGTTACCATTTCATCAGACGGACCAACCAAAAATGCATGCTGAGTTGCGTAAAACGTCCCGTGCTTATGTTTTTTGTTGGCGCAGTCATTTTGAATCGCCCCAGAATTGTTGGACACACGCAAAATTCCGTATAAGTAGAAAACACAAAACCTATTAATTCCCCTTCCACCTTAATACAATCACAGTTATTTACTTTATAATTTCGAAATCATTCAACAATACGAGGGCGTAGGCATAAAAACAACATGGATATTCTACAATAAATTAATAATACATTAATTACTAATCGCTTGACTCTTGGTAAGCCACCGGTTTGTTTTCTTTTCAACTTACCATCAAAGAACCATCCTTCTAGTACTCGTTTATTCGATAGGTGGCGCCAGCTATATTTCGTCTCGCCACACAATGGACGCCAGTATGAAATTAGAGCCTAGTGATTGTCAACATCTTCCTTTACGTTTAATTAACAATGTAACGGACAGTGATTTTGTTCAGATTAATTAGGCAACTGTCTATCTTTCATTCGCTTTATCTCTTCCTGTTGTCGCTGGGTCATATATTTCAATATTTTCTTTACGGCCTCCATTCTTTCACAAAAGAGGGTTTTATAGGATTTTTATAGGCTTATTGTTTTACTGAATATTATAATTAATATTATTCAAATATATAAATATTTCCTTCTCTTTCATATGCTTGTATATCTAATTAAATAATCAGATTAAATGTTTGAACACATGTTCTAAACAATGGCTTTCTGTTGCCCGCATTTGGGAAAAGGTTTCATTAGGGTTCCGGTTGTTTTGGGAATTCCGTTCGTCTCTTAATTATGTTCAATGTCTCGTGAAGTATAATTTTCCGTGCTCCGAATAGTAGGGCAACATATCACAGAAAGCGTAGACGACTGTCTTATACAAAAGGGGTATGTCCTAGTGCCCTTATACAAAAGGGTATGTCCTAGTGCCCTTAGCCCTCCTAAATATGTCAAAGCATCTAAACACAAACTTGACCTTTGGGCGGCGTGCCTCGGCATACTTTCACGGAGTGTGCATATTTTTTTTTAACCCAAATATTTGGTCCTGTAGACCCCCTTTTCCACCGATAGTCAGGGTCACAGTCAACTATCTCTAAACGGCAGCATTGTTAATGTTCCCCGCAGCCCTGGTATTTCCTCTTGTATTTCTCTGGGTTACATCCCTATATGGAATCCCCTATATATAGGGCCTGTATTATCCTTCACATACTCGCTCTGAACAACATTCTACGAAACTCAACCCAGTCCCCACTCCACTGTCGGTACACGCAATTGTTTTGAATACCCCAGTATATGATAATTAATAGCCACGCTAGACGATATCTGTTCATCTCTGTCTACTTATGTAATTTGAGAGAGCAGATCTGACTGCGTAGTTGTAAAGCGACCGACTGCCACAACGCATACAATGGCAGGACTGTCTGGCGGCATGCTGACACAGTGCATGAACTGTCGCCCAGTTTCGTATCATCTCAGATTCTTATCGTTTTTCCTGTAATTTGAACAAACCGGTCAGTAAAGTGAAACACACACGAATAGCAGCCCCCCATAATGTACCAAACGCCCATGAGTCCAAACAAATGCTCGGCATGCCTCTACCGGTTGCATTAATAACTGTGGTTATTTCTGTAAAGACAAAGGATCTTGTTTTTTTCGGGGTATTCTGGCCAATTGTCTTCTTGATTTCAGTAAATGTAATCAGTATTAGACAAACCTAGTTATATATTAATTACCAGACTCCCTACAGTTACGAAATTCTCTAAAATATTAAAATTGTGTGTGTGTGTGTGTGTTTGTGTGTATATATATATATATATATATATATATATATATATATATATATATATATATATATATATAATATCACATTGCGTATGGTGAAGATAGCAACGAGAAACTGAGGATACCCCAGCAGACATACTTAAGCGGTCAAAAATCAGAGTGACAAACTACGAATGACAGACTAATTACATTTATTAGTAGATGTCAGTGTATCATCGAGAGCATATTATTATTAATATTATTATTATTATGGTTGGCCCCCTACTCAACGTCAAAACAAGACACTTATTATTATTATACTCTGAATTAGTTATTCCTACGCAATTTTGTGTTGCCCTAACATCATATTCAACCAGGGCGACACTCTAAAGACTAAGCCATTCATATGACTCAAAATATATACAATCCCACTCATTAAATCCATGTTTTCGTCCGAAAATAGAGCGATCCAATTTCAAACTGCACAGCTTCCGCAATATTTGGCGCGCTTTTCAGACACCGCTTTCCCGCGTACGTCATTCATTTATTTCGCGCGATAGACGCGTTTGTAATCTCATTGGACGGCTGGTTTTGATTGCCTAGGGGAATCTCCCGCCGCGCCGACTGTCTGGCCGCTCATTGGTTGACCCACATTCCTTGCGTTCCTG
The DNA here is from genome assembly GCA_025642075.2 of Ridgeia piscesae. Lineage (NCBI taxonomy): Eukaryota > Metazoa > Annelida > Polychaeta > Sabellida > Siboglinidae > Ridgeia > Ridgeia piscesae. The sequence continues at coordinate 624,009 of JAODUO010000323.1, forward strand.
AAATTGGCGCCCTATTGGCTGCACCAATGACAACAATGCCCATGTCGAAATGGCTCGCTGTCTGTTGGAACTGTGCCAGATCTTTCCACAACTCAGAAATCCTTGCGCGAAATAGATCCATGTCTGGGTCGCTATATAAAACAATTGCACCGCTAGAAAATGATAATGATGACGATTTTGTTGGTGTTTATATTTGCCCGTATATTTTATACTCAAACATTTTATCAGTACAGTAATTTTGTAGCGTAACCCGTAGTTTGGCAGAGCGCCAACTAGCATACTATGTGCAGCGGAGTGATATGCTAATCGATGTAACAACAATACGCCCTAACGTTCGTAGTAACACAGGCCAGTGTTTTGAAAATTCACGAGGAGTACGGATTGGAGGTACAACTGCGCTCGTGTTCGCAAGCTATGTTTTCATCGCCTTCTACTATGTCAAAGATGTTGGCACGGAAGATTAGTAATCTGAATGTATTCCGCAGTGGAAGTGTGAAGGAGGAGAAAGGTAAGAACATGAAGGGTGTGCGCGCTCGTGAATTTGCCGTTTCCAGACTGCGTGTCGCGATTTGTGTCGAATGCCTCGTGCGCGCCAGACGGCGTGGTACCTGAACCCACATATCAACCCCGACATGTTTCTTTTTACAGTGAAAGAGAAAGACGCCTTCGGCTTCGAGAAAGCTTATTCCGTTGAACACATCCTTGGAAGTGGTGGATTCGGAACTGTGTATGCTGGAACCAGACGGAAAGATGGAAAATTGGTAAGTTAGCATGCAGTGATGGTGCCGACTGTCGTATTCCTCCATATGTTATGTAACCATATTGGTGCTGAATGACAGTGTGAATTCGGATCTTTAGTGTTATTAAATGATTGAAAATTACTGTTCACCATCGTTTCAAAATACTGCATTATAGATTGACATTGAAATTGTCGTATTTAGTGTATTTTATTATGTTTCAGGTGGCCATCAAACATGTATCAAAGGACAAAGTTACAGAATGGGTGCATGTAAGCATATGTTTATATATCCTTTTCTTTCATATGTAGTTTACGAAATTGAGAAAAAAAACAGTTCATGCAGTCTGCAATTGTCGTATGCCTAATTTAATGCAACTATTTTCATGAGCATTTCTGACATATGGCATAGCTCGGTGTCAATGACATACATGTCAATATTGACAGTCGCAGTTTCTGTATGAATTGGTTGTTGACTTTGACTGTTTGGCATTCTTAACTCAAGAAAAGGGTAAAGATAGTCAAATTCGGTTGGCGACGTGGCTACGCTTAGTTGGGTTTTTGGATGTCTGTCTGCTGCGAGCTAAGACTAAGTCGCTCCTCCGCGTCAGACGGAAGGTGCGGCCCCTGTCTTGGTCAGACGCACATTCACAATGTGGGGTGGTGGGGTGGCTGCGACTCAATTCTCAGGGTGTGTGGGCCACTGAATGGTACGCGCTAACGAACAATGCAGATGCTACGTGGAATTCACAATCAGTCGCCGCGTTCGTAAATTCCTTCGATTGTTTAGTGGGGCACTTTCTCACGGCCTGCGTCATTCCACACGCGCTGGGTGTTGGTCACTCGACGCAACCTGGGGGTGGTTCCGAGTTCTATAAATGGCATTTGAACGTAGATGGGTGACTAATTGTGGAAATCCTCCCTCCCGTGTTGTGATGAGTCTTGGAATGTGGTTTCATTATGTTTGTAAATAGTGTGTGATTGGTGGGGTAATTATTAATTCCATAAGTTTTATTTGTTTGGAATTTATAATAATATTTGAGTTCGGGATTACTGTTTGTGAGTTCAAAACATTGAGTTTATGATGTTGATTTCTTTCTATCAGATGGATGGCCGTGTTGTTCCCATCGAAATATGCCTCATGAAGAAGGCGGGGCACATCGAAGGTGTCATCAAACTGCTGGACTACTACGAGAAGTCTGACAGCTTCATCATGGTGATGGAGCGTCCAGAACCCGTCAAGGACCTCTTTGACTATATCACAGAGAAAGGCCCACTATCGGAAAACATTGCGCGTCAGTTCTTCATTCAGATTGTGCACACAGTCATGGCCATCGAGAAGGCGGGTGTTGTACATCGCGACATCAAGGATGAGAACATTCTTGTAAATCTTGACACAAACCAGTTGAAAATTATCGACTTCGGCTCGGGTTCCTACCTCAAGGACACAGTCTACACAGACTTTGACGGTAAGCATTCCAAAGTTTCATCTTATGTGTTGCAAATGTCTGGAGCTGTGTTTGTGTGGATGAAACTTGATGTGAATTTGAGCTTGTCACATCTAGGTGTCACATTTAACGACTGTTCGTCAGCAGTTTATCACCTTAAATACCTGTCTCATTTTCCATTCACCGAAGTGTGGCATAAATCTGTAGTGTTATATGTAAGATGATAGCCAGCCTGGTCCTTCATGCAGATCCTTTGACGTAAACGTTTTGTAAAAATGACTGGTTCTTTCACCGTGCATTTATCATCACAGTAATGTATAGGACATAATATTGTGTCACCAAGTACATGGAAAATTTATAATTTTGCTCGTTCAATTATGTTGGTAACATTAATGAGGTGGAAATGCGAGGTGGGCAAATGCTGTTAAACATGCAAGGCTGTGGTGATCCAGTCAGCCTAATGGCCACTAGTCTACTAGAAATGGCTCGCTGCCAGGAATACTAATTGTGGAATACTCGAGAAGCCAGCAGGGAAACTGCCACTGTGCTTTCCATGTATGTACATTGATGTGACCAGTTAGTGTCCCAGTATGGTGCCAATGACCTCTGGTCAATCTTGTGTGTCATCAGTATTTCATTAATCTGTGACACATTGATGACTAACCGTGTTTGGTTGGAATATAATTTCATAAATTACCAAATTGTGACTGCTGTAGGATTCTTAGGGCAGCATTCATCTCATTTATGCCGTTTTGATCAACATCTGCTGGCTTAATTAGACAACTCTGGTTCTGACCAGTAATAATGAGTGTGATCTGGACTGTGTCAATGGGTAGATGACGTGATTATTTGCATGTTTCAGGCACACGTGTCTACAGTCCTCCGGAGTGGATTCGCTTGCATCGTTACCATGGTCGACCTGCGACAGTCTGGGCACTCGGAATTCTGCTCTTTGACATGGTGTGTGGGGATATTCCCTTCGAGCACGACGAACAGATTGTCAAGGCTAGCATCCACTTCAAGGGCAAGCTTTCAGCAGGTAGGCATCCATTACATCTCCACAAATGTAGGCACTTTTCAAAATATTTATGTTGTGTAAACATGTGATCATTTGGAAGAGTCGCTTGTTTGTATACTGACAGAACAGAAACTTGGCCATGATTCAGGGGAATTTTGGTTATTTGATAGGGGGAATTTGGTGATACACAGCTTTCAGTAACTTTGATGTGAAATTTTGCATGAAAAGATGGCATATTGAATGCAAAGATGGCATTTTAAAAAGAATGCAAAGATGGCACTTGTGACATGTTTAATAATGGATTGTTATATTGCATTACAGAAGTGAAAGATCTCATCCAGAAATGCTTGTCAGTGAAGCCACAAGATCGACCATGCATCAGTGAGGTTCTGTCGCACCCGTGGGTACAGGCGTCCTGTGGCAGTGACCACTCGTTGGTGTCGGACAGTCAACACAGCGATTGCCGGTCACTTGACAGTTCGTCGTCCGGAGGCAGTCGAGAAAGTATATGAGCTACAACGTTGTCGTGTGTCACCACTGCTGATGTGATACAGTGTCGGTGGCGTTGTGCCAGCTAGGGAATTACTGACTGACACGTACCGTGTCTATCGGGTCGGTGCAGTGACTCACCACGAGGTGGCGCCTTGTCGGGAGCTCAAACTCGACAAACAGCGTGTCGGCAGCGACGGCGGTGGATGTAGCTGCGTCAGTGCTATTCCAAAAGAACTGTTCTCGGAGACGACTGCAAAAGCGAAACGGACTAGTGCCAAAAATAGCGTCCGATTTGCAGGTGTGCAAGGGACTCGCTAACTACTGCCAAGTGAACGGGTGTGTGAAATTGGACTGCGTTCGGCATATTGCACGGATAAATATGCAGACTGAACTGAAAATATAGGTGCCATTTTTTAAAATAATGCAACAACAATGCAAGAGTGACCTGGATATGTCGCCACGTCCCCTAGTGGTCGGCGCATCGACTCGTGTCTTCCGACGTTCGAGTTGTCACTACTAACAGTTTGTCGCCGTCACGGTGACAGGACAGTGTGTCTGACGTCGTGTCGGTGTTGTTGCCGTCACGTGTCGTCGCAAGGGGCACAGAACAATTTGCTCAATTATGTTGTTTTCACCCATCATAAGTAACTTATGACTGTCATTGTGTTGTGACTGCGGTCACTCGTGACTGTGGTCACTTTCTCCATTACCATCATTATTTATTTAGTAGGCTTTCGTTATGAACTGGCCGAATGTACTTGTCGGGTGAAGTCGTCCATTCCAGGTGTATCCAGCTCTCATGTTGTGGTTTTATCATCGTCGTATCATCTCTGTTGGTATGAGATACCAGTTGTTTAACAAGCAAGCTTGGTCGTTTCCCATCATTGTAGTTGTATTTATTGTTGATAACCAACAGAGTGCCAGTGTGTGCACCGCCTGGAGATTTCATTCTTTGTTCATTTCAGTGATGCTGGAACACCGTTTGTGTTATCTAGGCTGCACCTCAGTGACTGTAGTGCAAGCAGCGGCAATGTAAATACTTTGAGAGATAAGTTATTGCGAGTACAGACGGATGGTGCTCGGCCATGTAACATAATGTGTATGTATATATATAAATATATGTATATATACTGAAGACTACTCTCAGTGCCTGCTAGTTCAGTTTCTCAGCGCTTGTACAAACCGCAGCTTTATTTATGACCGACTCTTCTCTGCAACTTTTAGTTATCTGTTTTAGCCTTTGCAGTTCTGTAGATGCATTTTAGTGAGTGGCGTGTCGCGTTGTCTGTCACAGACTACAGGACTCTCCCCGCGAGGGTGACGGGTTCTGGCGTGGCACCCCCAATGTCTCGTTGCAATTGTACATAAAAATAGTGTATTTTTATAAATGTAATAAATACACAGGAGAATTTTGTATGAATATTACACATGTGTTTTGTGCATCTTTATTAATTCCATAGCACCTTTTATGTGACAAATGTTTATTTTCCCCCAACTGCCTTTTACTTATGGGTAATTTTAACTAGTGCCTGCCAAGGGGTTTCCCATGCTGGGGTTGACAGATAACAAGTGTTCTCCATGCTAAAGTTGACAGTTAATAGTCCCAATATGCCAAATTTATGTGCACTTTGATCCACCGCAAAATAAGCTTGAAATAGGAGCAGGCTAAGATTACTTGTTTCCAAAATATATTGGGGCTGGAATCAAGGCAAACTTCAGTCTCCCGGGAAATGGGCTAACAGGTGCAACATCCATCCTGCAGACACGTGGGTCTTGTAGCTCGACAGTCGAAGCTGGCCTGACAGATGTTCTGTCTGTAGTCGGTCTGTGGCTAGACGGGTACCAGGTAACGGTCGGCTCGACTGTTTCAAGGAAGGACGGTGAACTTTGCCCAGCTCTGTCAACCTGCCCTATTGTGTGAGCGCGACACCTCACTAGCTTGTTTGTTTCCACGAGTCCTTTGCTTTGTTGACCTCAATCCCCTGCCACCGAGATTGTGTACAAAGATAGGCCCCGCTGTTACGGCGCGATTCCCCTGGGCTCGGCCGGTCGTGATTCGTGCTTCGGCCCCGATGAGCTTGTTCTAGTCCACCGTACACGCACGCCGGTGGGGTCAGTGTGAATCAGCAAAACTGTGCACCCGTCGCGTGGAATACAACATATATTATTAATGTCACTATACCGTTATTTCGGTACGTCAACGTTATGACACTACTTATTAGGAAAATAATAACATTTCGTTTCCAATTTTTTTTTACGTTTGGTATTGTCAACGAACGAACGGAATGGTAGCAGCTTGGTGTAGCAATTAACCATTTGCATATAATATCAGCCTTTCCTTTAAATCAATCGTGTAGAGTGGATGCTACATAAACCATTAGTGAAATTATGTACAAGAATACAAAAGTCATGGACACGGGTAATCTTGTGTGTAACGAAGTCGTCTTTTTGAAATGCAAAGCTAATAATTTATACACGAAACCAGCTGCATCCGGACGACAAACCTATCTATGGTAATGGCAAAGAGGACGTCACTCCCGTACCATATTAACCAGACGGGATATTCTTGGCTGGGTTGGGAACTTGGGAAGGGGACCGCATGAACTAGCAATACTAGACGTACAACTAGTTTGGAAGCCGACTATGACGAATCGGGCACACCAGAAGACCTACTTATTGCTCGATCAGTTTTTCTAGATGTGGAACAGCATAAAAACTGGGCCCAATATCGTCCTAGTCCCAAACAGGTGTCTATGTTCACCTGTTGAACCCATATATTATTCCCGGAGAGCCGCCTCCTTCCACTGATGGTTGCGTATTTTCGTCTGCCGTTTTTCACCCGAACTTCAAAGGCCAACAACGATCAACACTGAAGACATGATCCATCAAACGTGCATACCTCTGTACCATACATAGCGTCGTACGGATGTCGTTTGCACAAAGAAGCCGATTTCTTTATTGGTGTTAAAAATAAAAAATAAATGCCCCTGCGACCGGGAACACGTCGCAGTAAAGCAGCTTTGCTGCGTAGACGCCGGTGCTAAACGAGGTGTTCTGGGGAAATTCCACGGAACACGGCGTGTTGAAGACAATTCATACAACACTAGGTAAATTTTCGGGAAATTCCATAGCGGGGAGTGCGACTACTTAATGCGTCGTTGTAAATCCAAATTGTTTGCCGGTTGTAAGCTTAGACCATCTTAGCGTTTATTTCTTATTGTACGCTTTCCAAATGATGTAAGTTGCAGTTATGCCATACCATTATGGTGTCAGGTTAATTAAAGTCGTATGTAATTATTGCATCGATACTTTACGACAATGTTAACGATGCGATTTGGTTCCCAACACATGCGTTGGATGCGTTATAATATTTAATTTGATTCTAGGTGGGCCTCCGATTTTGCTATAATTAAAAAAATAGATATAGGTCCTACTGTGCAGGGAAGTCTACGGTATCACAGATGACAGCGTAAGAACGAAAAATACATAATGTACAACAATATAAACAAGCAATGGACGTTATGGAAAAAATAACGTTCTATATCGAGAACGTTCGCGAACAATTTACGATAACTGCGCCACCGTCGAATGTCGACCGATTCGTTAGTGTAGCCCTTTCTGGCTTTGGCATGATGACGTTAACTGTGACGAGGTATCGGCGTTGCCATGCTAACACTTGCTGTTTGGACGCCTGTGTGTTGTTCGGCCTTCTGCCCTTTCCGTATCGGCCGACCCAGACGGCTATCAAAACGAGCGATATTCATCATCTCGGGGAGATGTACGAGTGACTTGTGTTGGATTCCTTCTCTCTTCCTGGCGTCTATGTTTAGCTGAGACCTGTTACTGAAGACGAATTATATTAAGAACACTGCGAAATTACGGTTTGGAATACGCTGTCGATTTGTGTTTGTTGTTAATCACATACCGACCTAACGCGGTCGGGTGCTACTAGGTACGTTACCTGTGTGTCAACACAATAATTCATTACAGGGCCTATCCCTACATGTAGATATACCAAGTCCTGTTATTACGATAACGTCTGTAACATCATTGTATGGTTTAATATTATATCATGTGGCGAGACAAACTAATTCTCTCTACTCATACGTAACAAGGAACTCGTATTACTAAGAGCGCATGCACTGTAGAACCTTCGTAAAGGTTATGTTTACACGGCATAAAAATCAAACATGTCATTGACTTTGGTATGACGTCAATGGAACCGTAGGCCGATAGTATTGCTTTGCGAAAGACGTCACTGACAAAACTCTCTTTTTCTATTTCTTTATCTCCAGCGCGTGCCATAGCAACGGCTGGTCGGCGTACGCGCGTTGATGAAAGCGAGCAGAGATTTGGTTTCCAAGCAGGTACTACGCAGACACGATCAATCACGGCTTCGATTTATGAACAAACCGCGCCGCGCTAACTTTAACATTTTTACCGTTGGCCGGTTATAAATATATATATTTAGCATCGCTATCTTTCCTGTTTTATCATCGCGGCGTATATATATCGATACAATACAAGCTGTGCGTTTTTATTGCGCATTCTAACATGCGATTCATAGACTCGGCGAGCACTAGCACGTGACATTTCGCGGAATCAGTGGATAAACATGGGCAGTCTGTTGATGTCGTTGGCAACGGACGCAAGCGAAGCGAGGGCGTCGCTTTAATAACGCTCGCGTCCAATACGCGCTGCTTGCACCGAAATGACGCTCGTTCTAATTAATTAGCAACGAGCCGCATCAATAATATATTTTACACGCACGGCTTTCGTTACGGTCGCTTGAGAAATGAATTGATAACAGATTCATTTGTATTGTTCTCCACGTCCGTACGAGTAACGTATGTAGCTAAATAGTACGCAAAAACGATACATTTCTGAGGATTCTGTCGGTCTACGACACACATTCGAAATAGGTATTATGTTTATTCCGTTTATTCCGTTTCGTCTATTCAGCATTCCCAATTCTACGCAGTATGTTTATTTGCTTAAACAAATCGTCCCAACATTTCCAAATGTATGCAAAACGAAAAATGCTGCTGGTATGTGCAGCGAATATAATATTCATTTCCCCAACCTTTTGCCCACTTTAAAGTATGCTTATTATCCACTAAGTTGTAATCTTGCCAGCGATCGCTAACATGTTTCTACTATAGATACTCTACCTATTACTATAATTTTTATAATTTCTTCCATAGCAAGAACATGCGTGAAAACACTACATATATATATAGCAGGTATCGAAACCATGTCCTCATTTCATATGTTATTTAAAACACCCGCTATACGTTATTCCACGGTCCTAACAGTTTAATACACCCACATAGCGCGTCCTGTGATTGTGGCATTTCCCACATTCCTAGGGTTCCACGTCCGTTCACCGCCGCGTTAGGCCTTATACGATTACGAAGGTTACCTACAGCGTCGACGCTTGACCCCCCTGATCTTGGTACGGCTTCACGGTCGATACGAGATTGTATCGGTGCCTCTGGACCGCATACACTAATGCTTTGTATCGGCATGCGTGGAAAAGTTGGCGAAAGTTGGAACCTCGAGCTCGAGGTCACTGGCACACGGGAACAAGGCCAGTGGACCATATGTTAGATGTCAATGTCAAACGACCGGCTTCGTAATTGCAGGTGCTCTGTGGCGTGTATGTTGAGGATAGCACCTGTTAGCACAGCCGTTCTAAGGGGTGGCTGACATTAAGTGTTATATAAATTGTAAGTATGAAGAAACAAGGCCGTCATTGTAGACACTAAACCGAGTGTATTTTGTTTTGGTGAACGTCTGAACACAGAACAATGTGTTCGTTATCTTCTGGTTTTGAAATATTTCCTGGGGAGGGGTGGACAAGTTTATTGCACATGCACACGCATGCACGCACGTGCACGCGCACCACCACCACCACCACCACTGCATCTCCCAGTTTTTGTCTCACTCTCCCCTTCTATCACTGTTTTATTTTCAATCCATCGCACTCTTCTCCCAAATACCTTCATTTTCACGTGTTCCAATATTTCAATCTTTCTCTCTTAATTCCCCATCTTCCTTCAGCCCTCTCGTTGCACATATTATTGTTTTATTGAGAACCCGGTTTGTGTTATGTTTCCTATTACCTCAGACTTCAGAGGTGTCAGTCCATCAAACTATATATACAAACGGGCATCGTGCATCCTTCCAGGGCTTTATTTGATATGTACTTTGATGACTACAAGACTACAATGTACGTTTCACCCGTTTAATATTTAACATTTTCATCAATAATTGTAGTCATTGTCCAGATCCTCTCTCCACACAATGTGCTACATCTCAATTCTGTTGCATCTGTATCCTTTCCGAACCGTTGTTATTATTGTTATTCGTAATACTGGTATTTTCCAACATACATATGTAATATATAGTTTCTGAATATAAATGGTATAACCAGATATTCTTAAACCGAATTAATCATAAAACCACGTCCGAATGAATCCACCGTCTAATATAACGACAGGATTACTTCACGCTTGTTCTAAGCTGACACAATCGTTGGCAGAACCCGATGTCGGTGTGATTTTCCATAATTACTTTAGTTAATTATTTACATTATTAGTTATGCGGTTATGTGACAAATACAATACTGGAAATACGCTAACGTAGTAGAAAGAGAGCCAAACGCGCGCGCGCGGTCTTTGTGCGACCTCGCCGCACGCCGCTAGACTTCGTACATAATAGAACGCACGTGCGTCTGAAACCTCCCGGAGCGTGGAAACTCGTCCCCGGAGTCGGCCAGACAGTTCCCGCCGTCCGCCCGGCCAACGACTCGCACAGCGCGTTCACCGTGTCAGCGTGCACCCAGTTACCGCGGCGGCAACAGCCTGAGACGCAGCCACGCGTGACGAGCAGTCAGACACCATTCAGACCGCTGTCAATGCTCTGTATCAGCGCCTGCTATTTGAATGACGCGTCCGTTTCCCGCGCAAATCACAAGACGCAGCGCGAGGCAGCCGACACTGGCGTGGGTGATTAGAGAGCGCGGGAATCGGACGATGAAAGAAGCGGTGATGGCCTTGATAAGAGCGGACTTATTTAATCACTACGTGTTTGATAGAGCCGACACCCGTCTGTATGGTGTGTTTGTGACGAGCGGCCAGACTTTGTGATAGCGATTGTGTAGAGGAATGGCCGTGTATTGTCATTGAACCGTTGTCGCGGAAGATAGCGTATTGGCGGGACAATCAGCGGGAGGGCATTAGGTGCGTACAGACATCGTCTACGTTGTCTGTCGGCCTTGTCATCCTAATTAACACATCATTCCTTTACTTCGCGAGACGTCCTACCCGTGGGTGCAACTGACACAGTTCCACACCGATTAACGACAGATGAAAGCCGCTCACAGAAGCGGTGATAGGCATTGTTTAACCGGGTTGTCAAAAGGTCGATATATCTTTAGGAAATCCAGTTTTGTACTAGGACTTGACGTTGATATTAACTTTGGAAAGTTTCAGTATTGACGGCAGGATAAATCAAATAATGGTTATGATACTGTTGGTGATGATGGTCGTTGTAGTCGTAGTGGTGATAAGAAGTGGTGTTGGTAGCCATCTGTGGTAGTGAAGTTGACCAGTGGCCACCACACCTGTGTCTCTCTGACTGTGTTATGTGGTATCCAGACATTTCGGTAAAGGACACTTTGGTAATGGACGTTTTGGTAACTGACATTTCGGTAACAGGACATTTCGGTAATAGGACGTTTCGGTAATAGGACATTTTGGTAACAGACATTTTGGTAATAGGACATCTTGGTAGCATGGCATTTTGGTAAAACTAATAAATATTCTATAAAGGCATATTTCTTACCAAAAAAAACTTACACATATCGACACTCGGTAGAATCGCCTTAGCTGCACCTGTCAATGCTGTGATGTTGTCAGCATAAATACAAGCTGGCGGGTCGTTACTTGCAGCAACACGTATGTGCATTTCCGTACGGCATCTGTCAACCTCTAGCTTCATAGGTTCAGGACAGGGGTTGTGGTCAGTTTGTAACACTGGATATGCTGGTAGCAAGTCAGTGTATGCACTAGCAGGGCAGTACTTGCTTGCATGACATGTACAACGCCACCTTATCATGTCATTTTCTCTGTATGCTTGGTATAGCCATTGATTTGCTGTAGTGGTTGAACACGTACTTTAGCCACCACCAATGCTATTTGGAAGCCATGTTCCCTTCAGAGGCAAGCACTACTTTACACCTTGCCTGACTACTGGTACCGAAATGTCTAGTTACCGAAATGTCCTGTTACCGAAATGTCTGTTACCGAAATGTCCATTACCAAAGTGTCCTTTACCAAAATATCATGGATCCGTGTTATGTACATAAGCAACATACGCAGGTATTTCTTTTATGTTTTAATTATCCTGTGTTAACTATCAGAAATAAACTACAATGAATCAGCACAAAAGTCGGGAAATGTAACACGCAAATTCGTATTCCATTACTTGATGTAAGCTGGACCTAAAAATAACTAACTATTTATTATTGACGTTTCGTAAAACGAAACGACATTGACAAGCACTCGACCGGAACATCCTGAACCTAAGTCCTAGTAAATAGCCATGACCAGAATGTTCGGCCGTCACACGGACACATAACAGGGGATTGGTTAAATGTATAGCTTTGTATCATTCGTGTCATCAATACGAGGTCGTCGGCCAGTATGGTTGGTGCAATGAGAAGATAAAACAGCGAGGTCAGCGAATGATCTTGATGTAAATGAAGAGTCTAGTTAGAGCCATGCTGTTTGAGCATCCGCTCAGCATAACAGCAGCGTTCTGCATACTCTGGGTCGCCGACTGGAAACACTGGAACGGTGGTGTAGAGTCAGCCATAGTCTGGTCATTGTATGTACACCTGTATAGCCAATTAGATATACAAAGTTGATTACCTGTCAGTGGGAAATAAATTACAGCCACACGTGTTGAGGGTTTTATTAGCGGATAGTCAATTAGACTGACACGTTTGAGTGTTTTGTGACGTCTGACAGCGGAGTTATTTCTACCACAACAAATATAATCAACAACAATATTGTAATGCTTACAATTTTCTTACAAATTAATTACAAGCTTCTAAAAAATAAAACAGCCGCCAAAAAGTCGATTGAATGGGTATATCGTGTGTGGCTAATTTAATAAAATATTGATTCATGTTGATATTTCTTTTGCAAAGTTGACCTTCGGACCACAGCACCATCTACAACAATATTGTGATAATTACAACTGGGAGATTTCTAAAAATACAACAGCCCCATAAGTCGATTGAATATATATTATATATATTGTATGTGGCTAATTTCGTAAACTGATGATCCGTGTTGATATTTTATTTTGCATAGTCGACCTTCGGATCACTGCACTTTTTGTCCTTCGTCAAGTGTCATTTCCCTCTCTATTGAAACAGGAGAAATATTTTATCGCGTCTGAGGTGGAACGCGCGATAACAGTCATATAAGCCGTGACTCACGTGTACAGATTCGTGGTCAGAACAATGGCCCACGAGTGTACACACCCAGTGTAGTCAGCAGAACATGACGCGCAGTTTCAACAGTCAACATTGCGCAATGTTGAAGTTTGCCGACTAATTTTTGCTGATATCGCGTGTACTAAAGATTATATTACTATCGGAGAGAGTATTTGGTAAAGTTCTACAGTTAGCATCGACATATGTACCCAAGGGATATAACTAGGTATATATATATATATATATATATATATATATATATATATAAGAGAGAGAGAGAGAGAGAGAGAGAGAGAGAGAGAGAGAGAGAGAACAAAAACAGGCCCAGTGGACCCACTGTTTGATTATATTTGCTGGGTAATGTTTAGGAAAGGTCACTTTTTCTGTTCTCATTCAAGCAGCCAGAGTGTTCTTGAATATAATTATAGAGTTCGCAGCAGTGAATAGTGCGGGTCACATATACATACAAAACGACCTTTTCAAACTGGTTTTCTCAACAACAACAAAAGTCTGCCACAACGGGTAACCAACCATCAGAGCACGCGATTTACTCAAGGGCTTTTACCGTGGCCTTGCTAAATAAAATTAATAACTAAGCTTCACGTTCAAACTGACGATGTTGTCATGATTCTTATAATTGCATTTAAACCTATAAAAGTTAGTGTGGATTTAACACACGTGTTGTTATTAAGCTTTGGTATGTTAAAGGTATATTAATCAAGGCCACAGTTGCAGAAACACGGGCTGCTACCCCGATAAAGTTTAGAATAGTGTATGACAACACGACCTCTATAAACGAGGGGACATACCGTAATAATTAATATACCGTTGGACAATAGTTGGCCTAGTAACACAGTGACACAGTGACCATGAGGATATTTTGGTAGAAGTGATGCATGGTCACTAGTGAGTGTCGTGGCCCACTAATCGGTTGCCCATCTCGCCCGATACGTAACATGACATTCATCGGGGACTCGCCCAGGAAGGTGACACTTAGTGCGCGTGACGGACAAAACACGGTCACCCGCCATGTCGTTGACACCGGCTATCTGATCGGCGTTGTGCAAGAATGGGATTGAGGCCTTGGCCTCCCTCGCCAGGCCGTGAATAAAACATGAGCTGGTTGTGCGGTCACTGACCAGGTCCGGTGTGGTGTCAACTCTCCCAAACGTCAACGGTCAAGCACGTTGCAGATCAATTTGTCAACCGGCGAATGCGCTCCAATTACGTCCCGACTCGAGCATATCCTCCCGATTGAGTCAACACCCGGGGGACTTCCTGTGGGAAACGGCGGGCAAAGGGGGAGAGGAGATTGGTTTATGGTGAGGCATGCTCGTAGAACAGGCTCGGCGCAATCAGGACAGTGTCCACGCTGTGATGAGCCGAACACTTCCGGGCTGGACCGGACGCAATGAGAGATAGTTATCGCGCACAGCGCTTCCCGACGTTGGCAACATCGCTACATCAAAGACAGGCTTGTCTCAGGGAAACTAATTCGGTTACGCTGTTTAATCCCGGCTATAATATGTTTGATGTCGCCGTGAATTGTCGTGCAACAACTGATATTAAACATCGTGGTTGTTCTGTGAAAATAAACCAGATAAAAATCGGAACGGCACCGGACTGTTTTCAATTGCACCCCCCACGCCATCGTCTTCCAGAGGACACGCCTCCTAAATCGGTGGCCGGGTGTAAAGTCATAAGAAAAAGTCATGGAAATAAGGTCACAGTTTTCCACAGGAAAACTAACTTTATTCAAATACTTTCTTGTTAATACAGAGGTTTGGTTCTACATAGTCAGCAGGTTTGAAAGTACTCTTTTGACAATTCAAGGGCCAGTATAGGCACATGACAAGCCAGAGGTCTTATACAATGAGGAAATCACAAATACAAGATAACATATTTGAACGGGTGAACTTTATGGTTTTCAGATGCATTTTCATAACATAGTGATTGACATTAATTATACATTTGTATACATACTACATTTAAAGTAGTGTCTTTTTCCTCCCTATGACTTTCATTCCTGTGACTTGTCTCCTGTGACTTTATATTATGTCGTACATTCCCTAAATCATGTCTCCGACACGTTGTCGCGCATAAATTTTTCCGGTCGTTAAAAACGTTCCGATTGACGTTTCTGCGCATGCGCAATAAATGTAAAATCACCAATGTCCAGCGAAACAACAAATCATTTTCGGTATAAATGCCACAAGCTGTTCGTTAACTCTCCTGTGATGATTACTGTGAAAAGTTTCTTAAAATGTCGTTCAATACAATAAAATATTACGTTTTTTTAAATCACTCTCACGGATTATGACGCACTAGAGTCACGTGATTTACGCTTGCTATCAAAATGTGCCTCAAAACTTGTTTGCCTCGTGTTAATTTGCGACAAATAACTTTGCTGAGAGGTTATATACATCCTAACGAACAACCCGTAATATTTATACCATAAATGCTTTGTCTTTTCGCTGCACATGGATGATTTTACATATATCGCGCTTGCGCAGAAACGTCAATCGGAACGTTTCTAAGGCCGGAAAACTGTAAGAGCTACAGCGTACCAGCCACTCACAGGGGCAGACTATCCCGAGGCCCGCCGCTAGTCCAGGCACGAGCGACGACACAGAGACGTGTTAATTGTCACGGCGATTGCGAGAGCAATTAATTGTAACCTGTTTGTGATGAGTTCTTTGAGGTGTTATGATGTTAAGTGGATATTGACAGCCACTGGTCAATCCCTACAGACACCACTGACCACACGGACAATGGTGCCGTCACACAGTGTTGATCACGAATACTGTCAAACAACCTTATCGCTATAGTTGGATGTCGCCACTCACTCAGGTTGTATATTTGTGTTGTTGATGTCCAACAGATCTTAAACGTACTCAAATTGTAGTCAAAGACTTAATTAATACAAGTCACTTTACAAAGCTTGCAGTGGACAGTTCCGCAACTGTTAGTTGCTCAGAGGATACAAATCCAGGATATAGCCTCACTCAGCAAAAAACCCACTGGAAAATTGAACTTATAACCCTAGCCATGACACACATCTATAAGTACGTATATTCGATTCTCCTCCACTTTAAACAAGTTTATGGCTACCGGACAACTGTCCACATCCTAATGTGGATCTACTTCAATTATCAATATCGTAACAACGGTTGTACATTATTGTATTTGTGAAATGATTGCGCCGTGTAAAGGCATGTAAATATGTGAAAAGTGTTACACGAACTTATATGCATTTAAACATATTTTTTTAAGTCGAACATGTGAATTGGAGCCAAGCAAACGTGGCACGTTTATTTTAGGTCGACAAGTGTACAGCATTGTTACCTTTTGTCCTTCAGTTTTCCTCTCGCAGTTACTATATGCATTTAAAACAGAACTTAAAGTTGAACATATGAATTTCAGCCAAGAAAACGTGGCATGTTTGATACAAATAAAGTCGACAAGTATATTGTCTACCCCATTGTTACGGTTTGTCGGGTTGTCCGTTATTTTTCCTCTCGCTTTATTTCTGGTTGTAACTGATGGCGTACCAAAGCGGAACAGGACATCGTGCCGACGCGGATGTGTTCTATTTTCGATATAGCAAGGGATACCATTACGGATGTTATCAGAAACCATTCTGCTCAGCTGCAACCCGGAACATACGTAAATGGGTTGGGTTTTAATTTGCGCTTTCAAAACTTAGATATACCGTTAAGATATGGAGTCACGTTCTTAGCAGAGCTGACCCATTTTTTGATTGCGGAAGAATCTCCCCACTCACTATCGGGGCACGCTATTCACTTCCTGTTCTGTGGAATGCTGGCTACGTTTGAATTCCGCCGAGCCGCCCGAAGACAAACACGCCGCTGTGTTTACAAACATATCCACGAAGCGACGCGCAGTTTGCCAAGTAGCGCCAGTAGCGAGCGGGGGAACCGAACCGTGGCGTTATTAGAGCGCGCTTTGTTTACCCTAGTGTAGCAACGGCGCCATTGATGAGCATCGAGCTGCGAGCGACAACCGATGCATAGTAATACTCGTTAATACGATTAGCTTTAACATGGGTCGCTGTTTTTGTTATTTGCGCTGGAGGTTATAGCCGCTTAGCGTAGAGCCGTCTCGACGTGTTTGCCAAATGCGCTCTCGAGTATTGTCGGTCGCGGGCCGCTGCCAGAACTATGCAAATTAACCGCCGCTTACAACCGCGGAATGCGTGGAATCTGCTAAGCCTCGGCTTGTTGACTGCGACACGGACCAACGAATGTTGTTGTCACGTGACCTGGCACCGGTCGGCAGGCTTAATCTTAATTAGTCATTAAGAAACCCCGAGAGAATAGCGCCGACGAGAGCTGTTGACCAACTCTGGAGACTGTCTAGAACAAGAATTTGCCATGGTGGAAGAATTCTGAGCGACAACGAGCGGTTCCCCGCGTCCTTTGTGTCAGTGCCTGCACTGAGGACGATGCACACGATATACTGCCTTAGTGTAATGATGTAAAACTTTACATAAAGTTACACAAACCGTAAATACCGGTTGGTTTTCAAAGTTGGCTTAGACTTTTGCGATATCATTGTGAAGCTAGGTGTTTTCAGTTTATGCAAGATATAGCAAATAACTTTCGGTTTGTTTTATTTATTTCCAATCGCTCTGAGTATAGGGTACACTTACAACAGAAGCGATGCATTTCTAAAGCACACTGTTGTGTGGTGTTTTCATAATTTCTTCCCAGGTGGTTCCACATTTCTTTGTGCCACCTTTCAATTGTTTTTGGCTGTCCCTGTTCATAGTTTCCCCTCGTGGCCATCGTGATTTCCTTCAGGAGAATATGTCCAATGCATTTCTATTTTCCTTTTAAAAGATTCTCTGTCTTAACGCTGCTTTGTTTCTCCCTTGTCGTGACTTTCCTCATCTTGTCTTGTCGTATAACCATTAAATTTACTATTTTGTATAATAATTTACTATATAGTACGCCTAGATAAATTGTGAATAAAGTTAAACAATAATAATAATAAATTAATATTTATTTGTTTAGCGAATAAAATAATAATAAATTAACTAAATATGACTACTGAATTTCAAAATAATAACGGCCTGTGTGCTGAACGTCAAGTCCGTAGCTGGCTCTGTCGAGTGGAAATTTCCTGAAGAAGTAAACTGCGCACGCGACCGTGACGCACTGGCCGGTATTTGGCGCCTACAGTTTGTTTCGGCAACTTGTTTGATCTTCGTGACGCGTCGCCCTTGATAATCTCATTAATTGAAGCACCATAACCGTTTGATGTTCTTTGATGTCGCTCACGCGTGAGTGCCTTTTAATTAGAACACAAACGCACGCGCGTGATCTGTAATCAAGACGACTGGCGATCGGCGATCGCTTAGTTGACAGTCACGCCTCATTAAACACAGTCAAGGCGACGCGGTTTGTTTTTGTTTTTGCAACGCACGCGTCGTGCGACTAGGTGCATGTACGTTGTTTGTGTCACGTGATGTGTTGGTGTAAAAAGTGCAGTGGTACGTTGGCGTACGATGCCGCCACAGATAAGACTGACGGGCGGCGGCAGACACGTCACGCGTGGCTGCGTGCAAGACAACATCAGAACACGTCACGACACGCATGGCTGCACACCAGACAACGGCAGGAAACGAGACAACAGCACCGGTACACAGATAACTGTTATCTCTTGTATGCACAGAGGACGCAATCACAATAGAAACGTCGGCGTCTTCACTGCCTATCTCGGGTCGTCGAGTGCGCGTTACATGTCCACGCTTTGTTGCCGCTCGGTGTTACAGCGATGACGATAAATCAAGGCCAGTTAGATTAGTCCAGATAACACCCTGAGAACACTGGACATCTGGACGCGTGGGCAAGAGCCACCCTGTCACGCAAACTTTAATTGTTTTGGTTTGCATGCGTGTTCGTGATAACTGTTTAATTGAATGCGCAACGCGTCAAAACAACAGTGTCCAAATCAAATGGTAATTATCCATGACAAGACAATAATAATGTTAATGTTTCGATGCGCATGTTTTATATTTTATCAATGTTTGTATATTATATATATATATATATATATTATATATACATACATACATACATACATACATACATACATACATACATACATACATACATACATACATACATACATACATACATACATACATACATACATACATACATACATACATACATACATACATACATACATACATACATACATACATACATACATACATACATACATACATACATACATACATACATACATACATACATACATACATACATACATACATACATACATACATACATACATACATACAAGCTGGATTATATTTAATTATTGTAGTCATTCTTGAGTCTAGTATCTATAGATGAGGGGATTTTGTCCGACGGGGTTGGTGGACATGGGGATTATGGTCGAGAGGGTTTTGTCCGGAGGGGGGTCTTGTCCGTGCATAGTTTCTTTCGGTGTTGTTTCTTTTACGATAACATTACTTTTAAAGTGATATCGTTTCCGACTAATATCGCTTTTATAGTAATGCTTGCATGCTGTTCCTGTATTGCCGGCTTGCCGCGCAGTCTATTCCTGCAAGTATTCGCTTGCATCCTAATGAAGTGCACCAATTAGCATAATGACATTTTAATTAGCTTAATATTATCCCTGACACCGCCATGCTCTTTGATACGCGAGACCATGAATGTGTGACAATTGCTTGGAACAAAGCCGAGACACATAGGTGATGCTGACCACTACCGGTCAAGGACTGACCATTGCCGACGACCAGTTGTGCGGCACTTGAGCCCACTGAAGTCGGCTGTTGCTCGAGGTGTAATGAAGTCTGTTGGTAATGGCATTATAACGAGATTAATATTACCTCGAACATTATTCGTCGTTGGCGGGGCATGAACCAGAGATCCCACTGCGTGTGTGACATTTTGAAGATATTCGTTCCACGGTATTGTGAGAGACTGCGATTGACAATAAAAGTAAATCATCGCAGCATAGCATCATCACCTCATTAATTCACAATGTTATTGCCAAACCATCAAACCTTATGTAAATTACTGAATTTGAAAACCGAGAAAGTAACGGCAATCTGGCGGTGTTAAACTGGATCTAAGTGGAAAGAGCGTCTTTGGAATATCTATTATCCTTTCCATCTGCACACGTGGCAAAGCAACCCGCTGGCACTCGATACCATCTGGACCAGAACTGCGAGATCGCGTCACCGGCCGGGCAAACACGGGCAGCCGCTAAAACAACACCAACGTGCAAAGTTGTTACGATCGACCAACCCCCCAGGAACATTCACACAATTACACAAACGCCCCCACGGATCGATAGGATAGGACGAGGCTTGGCTTTACGACATCCCGTGACGTAACACGGATACCAAGCGACGCCAGACGCTTCACCAGATGGCGTTTAAACGATCTGTTTCAACAGGCATTTCTCGCCGTCCGTTCGGTGTCCATTAGCGCGATAAAACGCCGGCCTTCATTAAGACCCCTTAATTAACAGATCCGTCTTGACTTTTGTGAGCCAGGAATGCAAAGTAGCGCGCGCCAGGGTCGTTTACAATTAGACCCTGCGACGTCTTCAATCGCGAGCCGTTTTGTCAACACCAAATGCCGAACGTCGCTACTCGATATTAACTGCCGAATTGCGTAATCTAACAATCCGAGCCATTTATATCGTGAAACTTCGCCAGTGCTTTGTGCTGGCGTTGCTGCATTCACGCTTGTGGTTGACGGACGAAACACGTGGAGACAATGGCAAACATTCCGCGCCGGACTGAAGCAGGGTGTTTCTGCTGCGGCTATTAGCGTAATACGTTGACAATGAGCGCGTGTTTTACGGGTTCTCTTATTCCGTCGTGAGTTGTGTCGTCAACACGTTGACTAATTAATATTGACTCACTTGTCGTGATACGATTTAGATTTCTGCGAACGTGACGTGTTGTTGATCGAGACGAAATTGACGACGTAGGCGAGTGATCTGGAACGACGGAATTCGCGCCAGATTCCGATGTTGCTGACTGTTTTACACCTTGCCATCATCTCCCACCAGAATCCAAGACAAAACTCCCTCCGGATAAACTCCCCGCAGACACTATTAACACCCTCTGTCTTATCATTGATTAAGTATTGTAAGCATCCTACCATTCACGTCTTTGATTTTATCTTTGATAAAGTATAATAGGGTATTAAGAACGGTGTCCAGACATTTCGGTAAATGACACTTCGGTAATGGTCGGTTTGGTAACAGACATTTTGGTAACAGGACATTTCGGTAACAGGACATTTCGCTAACTGGACATTTCGGTAACCGGACATTTTGTTAATAGGACATTTTGGTAATACAATTTTGGTTATACGTAAATACGAGCTGGCGGATCGTTACTTTCAGCAGCACGTATACTCATTACCGTTTGGCATCTGTCAACCTCTGGCTACACAGGTTCAGGACAGTGGTTGTGGTCTGTTTCCAATACTGGATTTGCTGGTAGCAAGTCGGTGTACGCACTAGCAGGGCAGTGCTTGCTTGCACGACACGCACAACGCACTACCTTACACCATGCCTGACTGCAGGTGAAAAGCCAAGTTCCCTTTCTGGTGACTGGACCATCCTAATTTATAACTGGTTTAACTGACTGACATCTTAACAGGTTACCTCCTGATATGGCAGACTGGTCTCTGATTATTTTCAGTACTTTTACCAAAATGTCTTGTTGCTGAAATGTCTAGTTACCAAAATGTCTAGTTACCAAAATGTCCTGTTACCAAGACGTCCTGTTACCGAAATGTCTGTTACCAAAATGTCAGATACCAAAGTGTCCTTTACCAAAACGTCATGGATCCATTAAGAACGCAGCTTTATTTTGTTGTTGAGAGAGCGGCTGATGAAAATGCAAATGTATTTCAGTTGGTTAGAGTATGTGTATGTAATCTATATATGTGTAATTCAGAGCTTGTTGGGTAAGTTCCGCAGTTGTCATGGTCGTATTGAAAAGGTTGCATTAAACAAATATAAGCCAACGTAACGAGTACAAGTTAAAACACGTCCAAACACTCAATTTAGCCGTTGCTAGCACCTTCAAGGTTTGGAAGTTTGCATCTTCTCTTATTCCACGTAGAATTCCCGTTTTCATACAACACCTGTACACGGAGGTAGAATGGTGATGCCTTCGGTGTGCACTGAGGTAGAATGGTGATGCATCGGTGTACACGGAGGTAGAATGGTGATGCCTTCGGTGTACACGGAGGTAGAATGGTGATGTCTACGGTGTACACGGAGGAAGAATGGTGATGTCTTCGGTGTACACGGAGGTAGAATGGTGATGTCTTCGGTGTACACGGAGGTAGAATGGTGATGTCTTCGGTGTACACGGAGGTAGAATGGTGATGTCTTCGGTGTACATGGAGGTAGAATGGTGATGTCTTCGGTGTACACGGAGGATAGAATGGTGATGCATTCGGTGTACACGGAGGTAGAATGGTGATGCCTTCGGTGTACACTGAGGTAGAATGGTGATGTCTACGGTGTACACGGAGGAAGAATGGTGATGTCTTCGGTGTACACGGAGGTAGAATGGTGATGTATTCGGTGTACACGGAGGTAGAATGGTGATGTCTTCGGTGTACACGGAGGTAGAATGGTGATGTCTTCGGTGTACACGGAGGTAGAATGGTGATGTTTTCGGTGTACACGGAGGTAGAATGGTGATGTCTTCGGTGTACACGGAGGTAGAATGGTGATGTCTTCGGTGTACACGGAAGGGAGAATGGTGATGTTTCGGTGTACACGGAGGTAGAATGGTGATGTCTTCGGTGTACACGGAGGTAGAATGGTGATGTCTTCGGTGTACACGGAGGTAGAATGGTGATGTTTCGGTGTACACGGAGGTAGAATGGTGATGTCTTCGGTGTACACGGAGGTAGAATGGTGATGTCTTCGGTGTACACGGAGGTAGAATGGTGATGTCTTCGGTGTACACGGAGGTAGAATGGTGATGTCTACGGTGTACACGGAGGTAGAATGGTGGTGTCTTCGGTGTACACGGAGGTAGAATGGTGATGTCTTCGGTGTACACGGAGGTAGAATGGTGATGTCTTCGGTGTACACGGAGGTAGAATGGTGATGTCTTCGGTGTACACGGAGGTAGAATGGTGATGTCTTCGGTGTACACGGAGGTAGAATGGTGATGTCTTCGGTGTACACGGAGGTAGAATGGTGATGTCTTCGGTGTACACGGAGGTAGAATGGTGATGTCTTCGGTGTACACGGAGGTAGAATGGTGATGTCTCGGTGTACACGGAGGTAGAATGGTGATGTCTTCGGTGTACACGGAGGTAGAATGGTGATGTCTTCGGTGTACACGGAGGTAGAATGGTGATGTCTTCGGTGTACACGGAGGTAGAATGGTGAGTGTCTTCGGTGTACACGGAGGTAGAATGGTGATGTCTTCGGTGTACACGGAGGTAGAATGGTGATGTCTTCGGTGTACACGGAGGTAGAATGGTGATGTCTCGGTGTACACGGAGGTAGAATGGTGGTGTCTTCGGTGTACACGGAGGTAAAAATGGTGATGTCTTCGGTGTACACGGAGGTAGAATGGTGGTGCTTCGGTGTACACGGAGGTAGAATGGTGATGCCTTCGGTGTACACTGAGGTAGAATGGTGATGTCTCGGTGTATACGGAGGTAGAATGGTGATGCTTCGGTGTACACGAGGTAGAATGGTGATGTCTTCGGTGTAACGGAGGTAGAATGGTGATGTCTTCGGTGTACACGGAGGTAGAATGGTGATGTCTTCGGTGTACACGGAGGTAGAAAGGTGATGTCTTCGGTGTACACGGAGGTAGAATGGTGATGTCTTCGGTGTACACGGAGGTAGAATGGTGATGTCTTCGGTGTACACGGAGGTAGAATGGTGATGTCTTCGGTGTACACGGAGGTAGAATGGTGGTGTCTTCGGTGTATACGGAGGTAGAATGGTGGTGTCTTCGGTGTACACGGAGGTAGAATGGTGATGTCTTCGGTGTACACGGAGGTAGACTGGTGATGTCTTCGGTGTATACGGAGGTAGAATGGTGGTGTCTTCGGTGTATACGGAGGTAGAATGGTGGTGTCTTCGGTGTACACGGAGGTAGAATGGTGATGTATTCGGTGTACACGGAGGTAGAATGGTGTGTATTCGGTGTACACGGAGGTAGAATGGTGTGTCTTCGGTGTACACGGAGGTAGAATGGTGATGTTTCGGTGTACACGGAGGTAGAATGGTGATGTCTTCGGTGTACACGGAGGTAGAATGGGTGTCTTCGGTGTACACGGAGGTAGAATGGTGATGTCTTCGGTGTACACGGAGGTAGAATGGTGATGTCTTCGGTGTACACGGAGGTAGAATGGTGATGTCTTCGGTGACACGGAGGTAGAATGGTGATGTCTTCGGTGTACACGGAGGTAGAATGGTGATGTCTTCGGTGTACACGGAGGTAGAATGGTGATGTTCGGTGTACACGGAGGTAGAATGGTGATGTCTTCGGTGTACACGGAGGTGAATGGGATGTCTTCGGTGTACACGGAGGTAGAATGGTGATGTCTTCGGTGTACACGGAGGTAGAATGGGATGTTCTTCGGTGTACACGGAGGTAGAATGGTGATGTTTCGGTGTACACGGAGGTAGAATGGTGATGTCTTCGGTGTACACGGAGGTAGAATGGTGATGTCTTCGGTGTACACGGAGGTAGAATGGTGATGTTTCGGTGTACACGGAGGTAGAATGGTGATGTCTTCGGTGTACACGGAGTAGAATGGTGGTGTCTTCGGTGTAACGGAGGTAGAAAGGTGATGTCTTCGGTGTACACGGAGGTAGAATGGTGTGTCTTCGGTGTACACGGAGGTAGAATGGTGATGTCTTCGGTGTACACGGAGGTAGAATGGTTGTCTTCGGTGTACACGGAGGTAGAATGGTGATGTTTCGGTGTACACGGAGGTAGAATGGTGGTGTCTTCGGTGTACACGGAGGTAGAATGGTGGTGTCTTCGGTGTAACGGAGGTAGAATGGTGGTGTTTCGGTGTACACGGAGGTAGAATGGTGATGTCTTCGGTGTAACGGAGGTAGAATGGTGGTGTCTTCGGTGTATACGGAGGTAGAATGGTGATGTCTTTTTTTTTTTTTTTTTTTTTTTTGGGGGGGGGGGGGGGGGGGGGGGGGGGGGGGGGGATGTCTTCGGTGTAGGGATGTTTCGGTGTACACGGAGGTAGAATGGTGATGTCTTCGGTGTACACGGAGGTAGAAGGTGATGTCTTCGGTGTACACGGAGGTAGAATGGTGATGTCTTCGGTGTACACGGAGGTAGAATGGTGATGTCTTCGGTGTACACGGAGGTAGAATGGTGATGTCTTCGAAGGGTGATGTATTCTTCGGGAGGTAGAATGGTGATGTCTTCGGTGTACACGGAGGTAGAATGGTGATGTCTTCGGTGTACACGGAGGTAGAATGGTGATGTCTTCGGTGTACACGGAGGTAGAATGGTGATGTCTTCGGTGTACACGGAGGTAGAATGGTGATGTCTTCGGTGTACACGGAGGTAGAATGGTGATGTCTTCGGTGTACACGGAGGTAGAATGGTGATGTCTTCGGTGTATACGGAGGTAGAATGGTGATGTCTTCGGTGTACACGGAGGTAGAATGGTGATGTCTTCGGTGTACACGGAGGTAGAATGGTGATGTCTTCGGTGTATACGGAGGTAGAATGGTGATGTCTTCGGTGTACACGGAGGTAGAATGGTGATGTCTTCGGTGTACACGGAGGTAGAATGGTGTGTCTTCGGTGTACACGGAGGTAGAATGGTGGTGTCTTCGGTGTATACGGAGGTAGAATGGTGGTGTCTTCGGTGTACACGGAGGTAGAATGGTGATGTCTTCGGTGTACACGGAGGTAGAATGGTGATGTCTTCGGTGTACACGGAGGTAGAATGGTGGTGTCTTCGGTGTACACGGAGGTAGAATGGTGATGTCTTCGGTGTACACGGAGGTAGAATGGTGATGTCTTCGGTGTACACGGAGGTAGAATGGTGATGTCTTCGGTGTACACGGAGGTAGAATGGTGATGTCTTCGGTGTACACGGAGGTAGAATGGTGGTGTCTTCGGTGTACACGGAGGTAGAATGGTGATGTCTTCGGTGTACACGGAGGTAGAATGGTGATGTCTTCGGTGTACACGGAGGTAGAATGGTGATGTATTCGGTGTACACGGAGGTAGAATGGTGGTGTCTTCGGTGTACACGGAGGTAGAATGGTGATGTCTTCGGTGTACACGGAGGTAGAATGGTGATGTCTTCGGTGTACACGGAGGTAGAATGGTGATGTCTTCGGTGTACACGGAGGTAGAATGGTGATGTCTTCGGTGTACACGGAGGTAGAATGGTGATGTCTTCGGTGTAACGGAGGTAGAATGGTGATGTCTTCGGTGTACACGGAGGTAGAATGGTGATGTTTCGGTGTACACGGAGGTAGAATGGTGATGTTTCGGTGTACACGGAGGTAGAATGGTGATGTTTCGGTGTACACGGAGGTAGAATGGTGATGTCTTCGGTGTACACGGAGGTAGAATGGTGATGTCTTCGGTGTAACGGAGGTAGAATGGTGATGTCTTCGGTGTACACGGAAGGTAGAATGGTGATGTTTTCGGTGTACACGGAGGTAGATGGTGATGTCTTCGGTGTACACGGAGGTAGAATGGTGATGTCTTCGGTGTACACGGAGGTAGAATGGTGATGTCTTCGGTGTAACGGAGGTAGAATGGTGATGTCTTACGGTGTACACGGAGGTAGAATGGTGATGTCTTCGGTGTACACGGAGGTAGAATGGTGATGTCTTCGGTGTACACGGAGGTAGAATGGTGATGTCTTCGGTGTACACGGAGGTAGAATGGTGATGTCTTCGGTGTATACGGAGGTAGAATGGTGATGTCTTCGGTGTACACGGAGGTAGAATGGTGATGTCTTCGGTGTACACGGAGGTAGAATGGTGATGTCTTCGGTGTACACGGAGGTAGAAGGTGATGTCTTCGGTGTACACGGAGGTAGAATGGTGATGTCTTCGGTGTACACGGAGGTAGAATGGTGATGTCTTCGGTGTACACGGAGGTAGAATGGTGATGTCTTCGGTGTACACGGAGGTAGAATGGTGATGTCTACGGTGTACACGGAGGTAGAATGGTGATGTCTTCGGTGTACACGGAGGTAGAATGGTGATGTCTTCGGTGTATACGGAGGTAGAATGGTGATGTCTTCGGTGTACACGGAGGTAGAGATGGTGATGTCTTCGGTGTACACGGAGGTAGAATGGTGATGTCTCGGTGTATACGGAGGTAAAAATGGTGATGTCTTCGGTGTATACGGAGGTAGAATGGTGATGTCTTCGGTGTACACGGAGGTAGAATGGTGATGTCTTCGGTGTACACGGAGGTAGAATGGTGATGTCTTCGGTGTATACGGAGGTAGAATGGTGGTGTCTTCGGTGTACACGGAGGTAGAATGGTGATGTCTTCGGTGTACACGGAGGTAGAATGGTGATGTCTTCGGTGTACACGGAGGTAGAATGGTGATGTCTTCGGTGTACACGGAGGTAGAATGGTGATGTCTTCGGTGTACACGGAGGTAGAATGGTGATGTCTTCGGTGTACACGGAGGTAGAATGGTGATGTCTTCGGTGTATACGGAGGTAGAATGGTGATGTCTTCGGTGTATACGGAGGTAGAATGGTGGTGTCTTCGGTGTACACGGAGGTAGAATGGTGATGTCTTCGGTGTACACGGAGGTAGAATGGTGATGTCTTCGGTGTATAGGGAAAGGTAGAATGGTGATGTCTTCGGTGTACACGGAGGTAGAGTGGTGATGTCTTCGGTGTACACGGAGGTAGAATGGTGATGTTTTTCGGTGTACACGGAGGTAGAATGGTGATGTCTTCGGTGTACACGGAGGTAGAATGGTGATGTCTTCGGTGTACACGGAGGTAGAATGGTGATGTCTTCGGTGTACACGGAGGTAGAATGGTGATGTCTTCGGTGTACACGGAGGTAGAATGGTGATGTCTTCGGTGTACACGGAGGTAGAATGGTGATGTCTTCGGTGTATACGGAGGTAGAATGGTGATGTCTTCGGTGTACACGGAGGTAGAAAGGTGATGTCTTCGGTGTACACGGAGGTAGAATGGTGATGTCTTCGGTGTACACGGAGGTAGAATGGTGATGTCTTCGGTGTACACGGAGGTAGAATGGTGATGTCTTCGGTGTATACGGAGGTAGAATGGTGATGTCTTCGGTGTACACGGAGGTAGAATGGTGATGTCTTCGGTGTACACGGAGGTAGAATGGTGATGTCTTCGGTGTACACGGAGGTAGAATGGTGATGTCTTCGGTGTACACGGAGGTAGAGTGGTGATGTCTTCGGTGTACACGGAGGTAGAATGGTGATGTATTCGGTGTACACGGAGGTAGAATGGTGATGTTTTCGGTGTACACGGAGGTAGAATGGTGATGTCTACGGTGTACACGGAGGTAGAATGGTGATGTATTCGGTGTACACGGAGGTAGAATGGTGATGTCTACGGTGTACACGGAGGTAGAATGGTGATGTATTCAGTGTACACGGAGGTAGAATGGTGATGTCTACGGTGTGTTGTATGGTCACGAACGATGACGACGCGGGTATTCAGTACGCTAATCTTCTTACTGCGTCTCTGCGTCTTCATTCGCCAAGGATTTAACTTACGAGGTTTGACGAAGACAATTATTTACATTCGCGATGTCGGCGTGACGTCATAACGACGTATTCGATCCAACCAAGTGAAATTAAGGGTCAACGTTCTCTTCTTTCGTTGTTTGATGTTTGATTGATTTGCTATACGTGATTGTGAGGTCATGCTGACATGCAGGATATCAGTTTCGCCGCCGTTTTGCTACCATGCAATATACGTTTCGTATATACATCCACCAGGTAACGCCATTTTGTCATATAACATTTTATTAACTGCCGTTGAATTGGGTCTATAGAGCTATTTATCAAAGTAATGTTGATTTGGTGGTGTATTTTGTTACCGTATTTTGTGCAATGCACAGCCGACGTGTTAAAACATGTATATGTTTCTACAACCAATACATTTACCAAAGCCACCATGCGCATGCGCATGCACATGTAAGAAAAAGCGAAAGAAGAACTTGATTTTACTTGACCATTGCAATAATAATAATAATACCCTTTATGTATACACTAAAAATCCAAAGTACAAACTCTGTTTAATAGTATTAAAAACAATACTCACACATACAATACATCCATCTATGTCAAACAACTCAGAATTATACAAATAAATGCACATACGCAATGTAAATCCGCTTGGTAAATGTAATCATACATGTACATAAACATGCAGTTTGTATAAACAGGAACTACAAATGCGTATTAGTCCATCGGACGTTTCAGGAAACGGGAAAAATGCGTTTCACTGTTGGCCAGGTTTTGCCGTTTTAACCGCCAAACTTAGCACCATTGGATCTACCTTTGTTGACCATACGCCAACTGTCGCCACGTATTTGTAAATCCGTGTAATTATAACGTCGACAAAATCGATCAAAACTTGTTAAGTTGCAGCATATGTTGTTGTCTATTGCACAGGACTTAGTGCAAGATCATCCAAGCGAGATGGCGTTGGTGACAGCTGTCCAGTTGATTGATATGATTCTATTTATATCGCGCTCGTAACTGATGTTTATGCAGAACATAGCACGAGCTGCGTACTTCAAGTACAATGTCTATTATAAGTACCGTACGATGGTACTTACGTCAAGTATTGGATTTCAGTACGTCACGCAAGTACGTATTGCATGTACAGTGATTACTGCACGTACAATACATATACAAGGAATTACCATGTACAACACATGGTATACCATGTACAACACATGGTATACCATGATATTTTCTTACGTGCGTTACTACTGTTAGTACCCGAAGTACTACAAGTGAAGTACGACAAGTATAAACACGACAGCTCGATGAAGTTTCTATTTATAACCAAAACTGTACTTTGCTTTCGTTATTGAGTCGAATGAATGAACGCTAGATAACCAAACTGTGATTGGCGCTGGTAATAAGGAATGGGAACATTATTCTGACGTTAATGTCAGTATAAGTATGTTAATTAAGATGTGCTTTAGTATAACTGATCCCATTCTGATAGTGTGACTAAATCACATGCGCGTTTGTTGATCAACAAACCACATGACATGTTATCGCGTGACGGTCACTCCATGTGACTAGATATCGTTTTTGTGTGTCCGTGTAAACAACAGTCACCAACAAACTACACTGATAGGGGAAGTGATTACGAGTCGACATGCAGGAACTGTAACAATCATATGACCACAACAGCTATATATAACTTTGACCCTAGCGTCTATAAGCAATACTATATTGACGATGACGTTACCATCGTCGTCAAGTCTACTGTCGTCGTCACTATTTTTTATTTACAACCGACACTAATATGATTGTACTGATTGATTGGGCGCTTAAAATGCCATGTCACGTCACGTGATGATTGCAAAATGAAGCAGTGAGGTAATAGATCCGATACGTATAATTGGAAATGTTTTTTGTCACACCTAATTGTAATAAGACTGAACACACATTTTATGTTTTAACAGAACACAATTCTAGTTAGTAGACGTATTGTACATTATTAAATAACAAAACTTGAATAGAAGCTCGATTTTACGTGATGACGTAGACCAATGGACAAAATGATCCGTTTTGTGGCTGCTTGAAGCAGATTTAGCGACACAACAAATGTCTGCTTGAGTTGTTCGGGCGAGTTGGAGGTCTTCTTCCGTCCGTCTGTTTTAGTAGGACCACGGACACGCTACGTGGGTCGTCTCGACCGGAGAGAGCACCCCGGCCTCCACGTCTCGGTGTAGAGAAGTGCGCAGGAGATCAACTGATTGATGTTGTTTACCAGATCTTTACGTAAGTCCAGCTGCACGTTGGTCCATTTTCAGAGATCGTAAAGACACAAGTTGCTTGTTCACATTGAAGCTTTCTTCCCATGGACACTTTCTTCCCATGGACGCGTTCTTCCCGTGGATGCCTTCTTCCCGTGGATGCCTTCTTCCCGTGGATGCCTTCTTCCCGTGGACGCCTTTTCCCCGTGGATGCCTTTTTCCCATGGACTCCTTCTTCCATGGATGTTTTCTTCCTATGGGCGCCTGCATCCATAGCCGTATTCCGGTGGACGCCTTCTTCCTATAGACAGACGCCTTCTTCCAACTGACACACATTTCCCAAAAGACACGTATTTCCCAATGGAAACGTCACATATATCCCACGAACACACACTTCGTAGATAGACCATCTTTTCATGACCGTTCAGTTTTCCAGATCATTTTCCCTAACGTAATTTAGCTCTCTATGTATTTATAGGCAATTAAAATACTTAGAGTTTTACGCATATTTAAAGTTAGTCGTAGCTGTGGGTGTCGTGTCGCTTTCGTTTACTTTCCAATCTAATAAGCAACATTTTATAATTTCTCGACCACGACCCACAGAAATATCACCGATACTTGTTTTCTTGTCTTTATTTAAACTTATCATAATTCTTGCAGTGTTTATCAACAGTTAAAGAATGGAGTATATTTCCGTTTGTGGTTATTAATACACAATGCTCGTTAAAATAAAATACGCACGTTGGGGATATAATGAGCCCGCAGCAGTGGTCACAATTGTATTTGCTTCTACAAGATGTAAATAAAACATTGCAATTATCAAACATTCTATTGATAACGCAAATGACCCTGGTTGTATTTTTAACAGCAAATGTGTTTTTTTGCTCAGCTCGGTCGCCACATTCCCACAGTCAAGACAACCATGACACGGCAAACTTCCTGTTCCTACGTGTATTTGACAGTTTTGGTTATTTATAGCACTCTTTTAAAAGAAATGTATTTCAACGAGGTTGCGGTTTTTGTATCGTTTCTTCACAACGTGTTTGTACAAGTCACGGATGTTTTAAAGACCTAATTCTCTCAAAGAGCGCCGATAGTTTACGATATACGCACCGGACATTTGTGGTTGATCGATGCACAAAGACACATAGTCGCTAGTATGCTGTTGCTTCGTTTGATGTTTATGTTTAACTGAAGCGGAATAAATCTATATTCGCACGTATTTTGCGGTATTTTTTTGTTCGGAAATAGATTTAGCAGCTAGTGTTCTCCGGCATTGTGCCGCTCTCTAAACATGACAGGATTTGAAAACACTCGTTATAGACACATGGCTGACGTTGAGTCATGTGACTGATGGTTCAGCGGGAAATTGTTCCATACTCCAAACGCAAATCATTGTTTTTCAGTTTCTTGTACGTTCATATACAGTCGTTAAACATCCTCACAAATAAATATATTGTTTGCTATTTACGTAATGGGAGGAACACCATTTCTATAGGTACGCCAGCGACATCGATGCGCTCGACGGCGTTCTGTCACAAACACGTCTTGTGGTTACGACCCATTGGTCCTTGAGAAAACGAAAAACATAAACATTCGACGAAAGTCCGGTTCCAAGCATTTGTGTCATGCACTCACTGACAGTCGCTATCGGTGTACCCGGTAGACCGGTTCATCGGTGATGAGCTCGCGGCCGGTCGAGTGAGTGCTCGCGGGGCGAACTGAGACGCTTGGATTGGAACAACAACTGCATCAACAGCATCAACACCAGCAACAATAGCAGCAGCAAAAAGTAACAGCAACAGCAACGACGACAACAGTAATTAACGACGACGAGAATAACCACAATAACAATAACAACAATAACAATAGTGGATTAGCTGGGCCAATTCGTTGTACACAGTAAATCTGTAAGATAGTCATCAAGTCTCGCATATAACTTTATTATTATTTATTTTTATTATTATTATTATATATATATATATATATATATATATATATATATATATATATATATTTAAAGTCAGTAAGTTTTTTTATATAATTTACTTTTCAAACGGTGTTTATTTACATGAATTAATTGCATATTTTTTTATACAATCACATCCTGTATATTGCTCATTATTTTATCTGTTTTTCTACAATTTTACATTTATGTAACTTATAACCTTATTTATTTTTATCTATTAAATTTTTAACATATTTGATCTTTTATAGGCTACTTAGATGTGCTAATGTATGTACCAATTGTATATGGGTTTCTACCTTAAATAAATGTATTCGTATTCGTAATAGTAGCAACGATAACAACGATAACAACGATAACAACGATAACAGCAATAGCAGCGTTAACATTGATAACGATGATAACGGCGATAACAACGATGACCATGACGACCACGATGGACACAGTATCCCGATGACCATGATGACCACGAAGACTACGATAATAACAACGATAATAACAACGATAACAACGATAACAACGATAACAACGATAACAACGATAACAACGATAACAACGATAATAACAGCAACGAGTACAACGACAATATATGACAACAATAGCTACACCTGCGATAACAACGATTTATAACATCAATAACAACAATAATCAATAATAAAAACAATGACAATAACAATAAAAATGATAACAACAATAACAATAATAACGAAATAAAATCAACGATAACAACAATAACAAGATTGGTGAGTATGCACTGCCTTAAATCGCGGGTTTCCGTCCGTCCTTCTTTCCTCCAGTTTGGGGTTCGTAAAGTGTTACGAACTTATAACTCATTCGGGTGCGTTTGGTACATCGACGTCGACATCGACGCCAAGCGCATTACTTTCCCATTGTTGCCGCAGTGGCTGTCGTAATTGGTGGGCGCCATCGCGATAACTTACGTCAGATGACGGAGACGACAACATATAAAATATTATTATTATTAAAATGGTTTTCCGCAAAAAAAAATTGATATTGGTAATGTAAATGTTGTTTACGATTAAATTATACACTTGATCGTAGGAATGTATTAAATAGGTATCTAAGGCCCTTGTGCGTGGGAGTGATTGGACCCTAACCAGGGGGCCGTACTAGAGGCTGACAAACAGCTATTGTGGTCAAGACACGGCGAGACAAGGTCCGTACTAGGACGACGCCGACAACCGGACAACAATCCCCCACCTGAACCTTCGGCCACAAAACCTGAGGCCAGACACTTGTCAATGGAGATCGTTTTCAAATCCTGTCACGTTTCGAGAACCGAACAATGCTGAAGAGTACTTTCGGCTGCGTTAATTTCCGCTTCAGTCAAATACGTACAAACATGAAACGAACAAAACAAAACGTCTTATCGTAAACCCAGACAATTATCTAGCTAAATATTGTCATGAAAATCTGCACGTACTTTTGGTAACATATTTCGCGTTTCAGGTGTTATTTAGTAAGTTCGCATTTGGATCGGAAAAAGTACGAAACGATTATGGAAATAGACACGAGTTCATGAACAGCTAAATTACTTGTTTTGCACAGAACGGAGACAGGCGTTTACGTAAATGAACGTGGGTATAAACGTCAACAGTCTGTGACGTCAGCAACAACCTGTGACGCCAACGCGAACTACCTGAGTGACAAGACGTATAGACCTTTTATATTTTGTGAACGGCAAGGACTCCGTAAATAGAATCGAGGCGGGACGTAAAATGCGAGTTTTGCCGGGCGTAAAAAAGCCATATGACGCAGGCACGGGCGTAATCGGAGTGGGTGCATTAATGGCAAAGGTTGGGTAGGAATATGTATGCCGGTACACGAAACGCATTCCCTTATCATCAACGACAATTTATGGATAAATGCACCAGGACGACTTTGGATAGACGAACACGTGCGCGCACGTGGCCGCTGGCCGGTGTCAAAGCGATCCCTGTCGCCGGGTTTACGACAGCGGCGCTGAATGTTTATCGGCGCCACTATTTTCAGAAAAGATTGCTGAATGAACGCGTTGCGCTATCACATGACTCCCACGCACGGTCACGTGACCCTGCTCGCGGCAGCCCAGGTAAATCACGAAAATAGACGCGTTTCCCGAGCGTCAGTTACGCAAAGGTCGCGCACCAGATGCGGCCTTAAAATAGTCGATGCAGAATAGCGCGCCGAATATATACAGCGAGATAAGACAGATGTGTCAAGCGTGCACGTAAATAGTTGTGACCGGTTAAAATTGTGACACGTTCCACTGGGAAGGTTCACAAATAAAATTGCAACTTTAAAAATAACAAAAAGAACCGAGTCTTGTCGTGCTGTTGAGTTCAATCCATTATTTTTTATTATTTGCAAACTGTTTTCAATGATAATTTCAGGTTCTTGTCACTTTTGAATTAATGGTTTATTCCCGAAACAGTTACATACATTCGTTAAAATGATGTTTTGTCCACTGTTGAATAAGTTATGTCCGAGTATAGAATCGCCAGCGTAATTGGGTCTACAAATACATCACAACCATTCAGTATTTAAATACACAACACTTTAAAATGTGTGTGTGAATGGATATCGATAAAGATCGCATCGCTGAATAAACACTCGCAAAAAAATGGTTGTACTTCAATACTGCTGACTTATTTTCTTGCGATTTATCTGTGTGATTTATGTTACCT
The DNA here is from genome assembly GCA_025642075.2 of Ridgeia piscesae. NCBI lineage: Eukaryota > Metazoa > Annelida > Polychaeta > Sabellida > Siboglinidae > Ridgeia > Ridgeia piscesae. The sequence goes on from JAODUO010000323.1 coordinate 659,883, forward strand.
AACTAAGCAAAGTTGGACTCTCGATAAGCCAAAGGCTTCCTTGTGGCCTCGTACACGTGGCCATCTCGGTTTCCTGTTCTGAAGAGCAATCTCGTTAAATCTGGTTATAAACTGGTACATGGTAGTTTACGGGTCAACAATACTGTCTCTTAATTATATGTTATAATTTAATCTAAAAAATATAATCACTTTTAATTTGCAATAGGTTGTTTTTAATGACCCACGACGAGGATGGAATTGTGACAGTTTGTTTATTCATATTTCTAAATACAAATTTTATAGTCTTAACTGCTAAAGAAAAGTTCTCTCAAGCTGAATTTGCATTTATCACTACGTTTTATTATACATATATTGTTTTATTGTGGTCTGTGTTTGTATTGAAGATTATGTAAACACTATTGAATGGCCTTACTCTGGACATCAATTTCTACTAAATAATAAAGTTCATTATATATATATATATATATATATATATATATATATATATATAATATATATATATATATATATATATATATATATACCACTATATTATGGAGGGGGGTCAAGTATGTGTATACGACTGCTGTTCACTTATGAGTAGTTCAAGGATGTTATGTGAATGGTATGTTTATTCGACGTTTCACGTTCTAGAAGTGAGCTGACACATTCTATACGGGATCATCTGCGCAGTCACATCGCCGAGTACTATACTGAATGACGTGCCATGGGTGGACTGTGTCTCCTGCGAGGATCTTATTGTACTTGTTGACGTTAGCAATCTCGGGAGCCGACAGCAATAGCGAAAATATGTTATGTACTTGTATGGATATTTCACTGCTCGTCATAATGCGATGTACGTGTACGTATCTTACATTCAGGTCTTGTTTAGACATTGTTTGACTGTAACAATCGCCCAGTCCTTGGACCAGTTCTCACGTTACTTTCAATCCGTCGTGTTTAGTCCCGCCCGCCTTCCCCCACCTTGTCTAAATATAGCATCGACATTTTAGACGTGTATACCTTGACGCCAACGCGTTTGTTGCAGGTACACGACAAAATAGCGGGGGGTAAACACGACGGACTAAAACTAACGTGGGAACTGGTCCAAGGGTCGGGCGATTGTTGCAGTCATACACAGTTCAAACAAGGCCTGAATGTAAGATATGTGTGCGTACATTCCACTATAAACATAATTGAATCATATCTTAAAATACTCGCGACCGTCGCTACTTCTATCGTCCATCGTGATTTCTAACGTAAACAACCACAATAAGAGACACAATCCATTGCACTGACACGTCCTTCACTAGTCCCGTTCTCCCCGGTGTGGTGGTCACCGATACGACAGCACACAATACGTCGACTCACTTCTGAAACGTGAAGCCGCGGCCAAACATAATATTCACGTAACATCCTTGAACTTCTAATCTATGAACGGCAACACACTTGACCACCGTTCGCTATGTCCATATAGCGGTCAAGTATGATCACCCGTATTATGTCCTTATATAAAATTCCGTATAGCTAATTAAATATAAAACGTAACATTTAGCTACCGGAAGAAGACGCGTCATTAACGTAACGTAAGAATAAGTCCTTGAACGGTGAGGCTGGTCCTGGGTGTATTTTAAGAACGAGGTGTTGCGGACGGAAGTTTACCTGTCATGGCAACCTGCTGCGCGCGCCACGTGCTGTTGGAGCGCGCCGAATATAACGCATGATAGCACGACGGGTCGTGCAAATAGCTGGCACGTATTACGACATTTGACAAATGCAGAGTTAAAAATAAAATGGCAACCGTAAAAATAATTCGAGCAATGTTAATTTTAATAATTATCAACACATTTTATTATCTGGGCACATAGATCCACGTGATTGTATCTTGACATTTGCTTTTTTGTTTTTGTTATTTGGCACATGAGTTCACGTAATTGGAATTTTGATTCTTGTCATTTGTTTGTTGCGGAATATATCGTATATGATTCACTTCGTTCTAAGCGGTTGTTTTTATTACAACGACTCCTTTAAGTATAGTACAAACGGTTGCATAACACAGTTTAAGGTTTATTTAAATGTTGTTGTCTAATTTAATAGCGGTAGACAGCGCAATCGGCACCTACACGACACCTTCTGATAACAGTAAACGCCATGACATGACATATACTGAGTTGATACTGGAAAGCTCAGATTTACCTTACGTAAGCACAACGCTGATGCTTCGTGTATGTATTTTATTATATGGTTATACGCTCGTGTGACGTCACATAACCACCTTAATGTGTTGCGATTGTCTTAGATGTTGTCGTTGTAAAGATATTGCAACTAGATGGAAACTCCCAATTATACTGGACTGTAATTTGTTTATGGTCTGTTTTGAATATATTTTTAAACCATAGGTAACTATCCATTATTTAAAGTATGTATGAAAGTACCAACAATATAAACAAAATACTATGCCTAAATACAGGATTTGTTTATGTGCTGTCTATTGACATAACCTTAACAAAGTCATACACACATCACCATCGGCGGACTATCGTGTATTTATTACAACGGCGTGTACACAGCTGCGTGTTTGAAATTATTAAGCATCACGTGCTTTATTACAAAATTGTTCTCATTTATTCAATTAAAACACGATTGATTTATTTACCACTAAATATAGCGCCACAAGGGTTCTGTTGATTTGAATCAACAATAATGTCCGGAATTTACTATACAGTATAACTATATATTTGGAAGGAGACGGGTCAACTCGATGACTTGAAACTGGTGTGAGAACTGGGTCAAAGGTCGAGCGATTGCTAGGCAGTCAAAGAATGTTTATACAAGGATTGAATATATAAGTCAGATACATGTGTTTACATTATAGACATCGCTAACGTTACCATTGAAACTTGCCTTAAATACGGCCTGCCTCGTGGTCAGTGCTGGTCTATTTTTATCACCTCCCTTGATTTGTAACGTCAACAAAACGCTCGATCGGTCGAGATGCAAACACGACAATCGAAACACGAGTGGTGTCCACTTGTTATGGACCGACTCACACGAGTGTGTTGCAGTCTATATTTGTGCCGATGTTGGATCGTGTATTGTATAGCATCGTGATAATTGGTGTAAATGTATAATATTTGTAATTTTTTTTACAACGGATTACTATATTTATCATTTAAAACTATTACGTTTTACCCCATTTAATGTGCAGGTATTAATATAAATTAATATGTTGTATACACCCGTGAACGGGACGACAATTCAGGATTTGTCGGTGTTAAAATAAACTATTATTATTATTATTATTATTATTATTATTATTATTATTATTATTAGTAGTAGTAGTAGTAGTAGTAGTAGTAGTAGTAGTAGTAGTAGTAGTAGTAGTAGTAGTAGTAGTAGTAGTAGTAGTAGTAGTAGTATTAGTATTAGTAGTAGTAGTAGTAGTAGTAGTAGTAGTAGTAGTAGTAGTAGTAGTAGTAGTAGTAGTAGTAGTAGTAGTAGTAGTAGTAGTAGTAGCGGTAGCTAGTAGCGGTAGCGGTAGCGGTAGCGGTAGCGGTAGCGGTAGCGGTAGCGGTAGCGGTAGCGGTAGCGGTAGCGGTAGCGGTAGCGGTAGCGGTAGCGGTAGCGGTAGCGGTAGCAGTAGTGTTATTATTATTATTATAAATAGTAAATGTGAATTGTGTCGTCGTAACACATTGTAGTAGACGTCGATTCACTTCTCAACCGTCAACCATCGGGTAGACACTATTCATGTGACACTCAACTTCTGAGCCATGAACGGCAACCGAAAGCACCATTTTGCATACACTTGACCACCGTCCACTGTGTCCACGTAGTGGTCAAGTACTATGTTCACCCGCAGTCTGTCCCTATTATACAAACCTTCACGCAGCTCGTCGAACATGTGACATAACGTTGAGCTTGCAGGAAGTCACCAACAGGAGACGTCGAACCCGGAGGAGCTGTGCTTCAGATGCCGCTGCATGTGAGGTGATAATTGGACCCCGTCGTAAATGGTATATTTACCACGGAGTTGTATATGAACACCTTATAAAACTGAAGCTCCTAATGTTTCAATGATTCAATAATTATAGACAAGACTTAAAGATATTTAAACGTCCCCCTGAAAGACAACATAACTTATGACAACATAACATATCCGCAACGAGGATGATGTGACAAAGACATGACACGCAAACACATCACAAAGGCGTAACGAAGATGTGATAGAAGTTTAAAGATGTTTGACGGAGGCTTGACTAAGGCATTATAAATGTTTGACAGAGGCTAGACGGACACTTGACATGGGTTGAGATAAAACGGGTTTGCCGACAATAAGTTGACTTGGGCTTTTAACTACGCCAAACAAATACTTGGCAGAAGTAATACAGCGGATGGCGGAGAAAAGACGACGGCGTTGCCAAAACGGATACGGAACTTCCCGTGGCGCAAACGCAGAAGGGATGAATGAGCATAAGACGTATTCCAATGGAGTGGACACGCATGTGAACAAGCGTGGTCTGCACATGGTGGTGGACTTGGGTCTAGTTCTGTGCTCGCAGCGACTAAAGTCATCCGCTTGTCGCGCCTGTCACTCGGCGAGTTACGAGCTCAGTGAACTTCATGATGAGATGCGATAAGATTAACGAGTATCGTCAACAGTTCACCTGATGTAATCGTACAAACGGTCGAAGGTAGCGCAGCGCATCGCAGCGCCGCGCGGCCGGAGTCAACGTTTGGGCGCTAACGAGGCCAAGAACGTATCAGATGAGAGAAACAAATGCGAAACAAAGGCGACAGTTGTCAGTCGATCCGTCTCTTACGTCGCCGGGCGCGTGTTAAGTGTAATACAAGTCGTTGATAGCTTTTTTGCTCATCCATCAGTGGACCTGTTTGTAGCAACAGTCGCTAGGAAATCGGTTACCTTACCGCGACTGGAAATATGTCACTCTGTCTGATTAATTTATTGAGTTAGATCTTGTTAAGTTTGTTCTAGCAATACATGAATTTACTGGCGCGGAGTGGGGGCCATGCACAGTTAAGTAGTAACTTGTTTGTACAGAATGTTACCGCTGTTCGACAGATTGGCATTGTTGCGGGCAATCTTCATACCGCGATCTAACGCGACGGGGTAACAAAAGAGGTGGGCGAATAAACGGCTGTGTTATTAATTAAGTCGCTGAGCTATTCATTGATAGGCGTTGACGAAACAGTTATTGTTCAAGGTTGATTTTCGCGGAAACCCAAGCGCGTGTTGCGACTCGGCGTAAGCTGAATGCTGAATGTTGATTTTGGCCAACTAGCCCTGCGTGATTCTGGGGGACGGTGAAGCTGTACTGTTTGCTGTTGTTGTTGCTGTTGCTGCTACTACGGCAAACGGACATAACCACAATATAAAATAACCCTCTCGAACATAACCCCACACAGACAAAACCACACTCGGACATAACCCCACATGGACATAACCCACTCACATATAAAACACAATCTAATTTGGAGTATTTTTTGTCCTTTACAAGTGTAGCAAACAACAATATAACATGTAAAATTGTGTGTTTTTGCCTATGACTTTATTATCTGTGACTTTTGTCCTCTGACTTCATTACCCACATTCACGCAAGAACAATCAATGCTCTACACTTGGCCTGATTAATAAGTGCAATCAATGTCTTATTTACCCTAATCAAATACTTCAATGTCATACTTATGTTTTCCCAAAATACAAATGTCAGCTTTATTCTATATCATTATATAGTTGCGTTCAGTTTTATGTATACAATTTACACAGTGGGGTTTTGCCGGGTGGGTTTTTTCAGTGGGTTTTTCCCGAGTGGGGGTTATGTCCTGGATTTTTGCTACTACTACTACAGGTGATGGATGGTGATGTTACGAATAACACCCCCGAATAAAAAAAATTAATGGTCTTGCACGTCGCCAAACAAAGCATAGGAGCATGCATAAAATAAACCGATTCAGGTGGCAGTACTAATATACGTCGAAGTCCTATATCCAGCAATAGTATACATGACGCCGGGAATAGCTGACCATGCAGCGGTTCTTAACATCTGGATGGCAAAGCTATGTTTAGTGGAAACTCGCCAACAGCCTCGGTGACTCTGAAATTTAAAATCCCTCTGTGTCCGCCCACCCGAATCACGAATGTCAAAATTAGATGAATTTCAAACGACGTATGGTACGATTTCCAATTCGCGACCTTTGTCATAAATTGTTGATCTAGTAAAAAAATACTGGCAATTCAATTTATGTAATTAAGTTACTCATGCGCGCACAATGTTCGAGCATGTAGAAGCGTGATTAGTTTGCCACATAGTGCAGCGATAATACCCTAGTTAAAATATATATTTCCGAAGAACAATGAGGTCATGGCCCAATGTCTCCCTAGACACGCCATAAATCTCTGTCATCTACATTTCACGTCAAAAGGCCAAAGAAAAAACAAAGTCACTGATTTCGTGATCCATTCATATCTAGCACGCACGTTTAATAAATGTTCTCATTTATCTTCAATTTGATGTGTGTTCTGGCGATTTGTTTTATAATGATTTATGTTATCATTTATCATAAGCTAAGTGTTTGAAACTGTAAGGCGCAATGCAGGTATTTGGGTCGCAACAAAAAGTTCGGAAGCTGCGATATCAAACCATTCATTAATTTTGTACACATCTTTTTTATTTGCGGTATCTTAAAAGTAAGCCAAAAGTGAAAGGTATGCGTATCATTTGAAAGAGATACGGACTGTTGGACTACAGAGGGAAGGTCTTACTCACTACGAATCAAGGGTGTAAATAGGTCGCTAATCCGGAGATCTTAGGGGTTGTCTTACACTTGTAAATGCCGGAATGGTATGTTTGGAGTTTGGAGCGCGTCCTTAGGTGCTATTCTTAGCGACGTAAGACTAGTTTTAAGCCAGGTAGCCGAATTCCATTAAATACTGATAAAAAAATTTCACACAAACAACAGTTGAAGAACTCGTGGGGTCGACGTCCGCTCTGACGTGACTGCTTGTTTACAATCGACGTGATGCGTTGTGTAAGCACTGCAGCAAATGGACCGATGAACCTACATTTAACAAAACAAACACACAAACAAACAAACAAACAAACAAACAAACAACTTTGAGGATTTTGTCGTAAACCGGAAGTAGGCCATGACTGGAACCCGTGTGGTGACTGGCTGTTTTACCAGTAAATTAACGTTGCGACGACGTAAACACGACACCCCTTGTTTTGCGACCCTTAATCCTCCGTCCGTGATTGTTTCTGCGAAAGTCTAGCCGTAGCCGGTAGCATAGAACCGGTCCGGGAAGTGATTTTACGTCACCGTTAAAACTACCGGGTTTACAAGTCCAACGTGATTTGACAAAATGGTTGACCGGCGAGACGAGGCATTCCTTGCCTGCAGACACTAGACTGCGCCGTGTAGCTAATGACGTAAACACCAACTTTTCCCACTGATTCCTGTCGCCACCCAGAACTGCTCACACTGTAGCGTTTTGCCAAACAGGACGACCAGGCAGGGAATTCCTTCTGACCAGAACTGAGAAGAAAGTTGGAAATAGTTTATTACAATTTGGTTGAGTCATACTATTACTCAGAATAGTTCCTTCTTGGTATTTTTGTCACACTCTGACTGTACGATGAATGTCGTTTAACAGCTGAACGGAAAAGCAATCCACGTTGCCACTTATCAGTGTCCGGAACAACAACAACGACGACAACAGCAACAACCGTACAACAACAACAACAACAACACATACAATAAGACCACAACCACCACACAACCTCCACACAACCACCACACAAACACCATACAACCACCACACAACAACAACACAACAACCATACAATAACCAATAACTATACAACAACCATACAACAACCATACAATAACCAATAACTATTCAACCACCATACAACAACCACACAACAACCATACAATAACCAATAACCATACAACAACCAAACAACAATCATACAATAACCAATAACCATACAACAACCACACAACAACCACACAATAACCAATAACTATACAACCACCATACAACAACCACACAACAACCATACAATAACCAATAACTATACAACAACCATACAACAACCACACAATAACCAATAACCACACAACAACCACACAACAACCACACAACAACCACACAACAACCACACAACAACCACACAACAACCACACAACAACCACACAACAACCACACAACAACCACACAACAACCACACAACAACCACACAACAACCACACAACAACCACACAACAACCACACAACAACCACACAACAACCACACAACAACCACACAACAACCACACAACAACCACACAACAACCACACAACAACCACACAACAACCACACAACAACCACACAACCACACAACAACACACACAACCACACACAACCACACAACAACCACAACCACAACCACAACCACAACCACAACCACAACCACAACCACAACCACAACCACAACCACAACCACAACCACAACCACAACCACAACCACAACCACAACCACAACCACAACCACAACAACAACAACAACAACAACAACAACAACAACAACAACAACAACAACAACAACAATAACAATAACAACAACAACAACAACAACAACAACAACAACAACAACAACAACAACAACAACAACAACAACAACAACTTTACATTATACTTTTTAAACATAATATGTTGCGTGAGTTTAATAGCTTTTCCAGCCGCTTTAAAAATAAATCCCGAACTTTTACAGAGCCGCACTTAGCCGTAGGAATATTGTGTGGTTGACGGGATATGAGACATTCCGCCCTTGACGTGTCTGAATCCACGCCCCACCCACGGCCAATGTTGAGCAGGTCGCCCGACGAGTTTTGGCAGCGATTGCAGTTAGCATTCACACGCATTGTGCTGTGAGCCGCATAGCTGCGGTTTTGGCCCGTAGCGAAAGGCCCCAAGGAATTCGCTATGTATGTGGGGGGTCTGCAGAATATAAACATTGACTCATAAGCGATACGACGCTTGCGTATTCACGCTGTACATTCATACAAATGACTAGGACGCTGCCAGCGTAGATGCTATTAGCAGGCGTCGACACTTGCGGCTGATGTCGCTGTAAGCGCCGACAGTCGCGGTGGTCCCGAAAGGGGCATTTACGTCACGCTAATGAAAACTAATAGTATCGGTTATGTACACATATGTTATACATAACAGGAGTTTAATAGAGAAACCATTAAGGTAAATAGTTCTCACACGGTGGGCAGATTTAATCGCTCCAGCAGATTATTATCTGGGATATAGTATAATATAAAATTATGAAAAATATGAGACCGTTTTACCTCATAGGTAAATACTCAGTAAACATGATTATATATGGAAATATATATGGCATTTCGCGCGCGTACGTGTGTGTGCGTGTATGTGTGTGTATGTGTGTGTATGTGTATGCGTGCGTCTGTGCGCGCGCGCGCATGCCCGTGTGTGAGCTTGCGTTCGTGTGTGTGTGTGTGTGTGTGTGTGTGTGTGTGTGTGTGTGTGTGTGTGTGTGTGTGGTGTGTGTGTGTGTCGTGTGTTGTGTGTGTGTGTGTGCGTGCGTGCGTGCGTGTGTGCGTGCGTGCGTGCGTGCGTGCGTGCGTGCGCGCGGGTGTGCGTGTGCGTGCGTGCGCGTGTGTGTGTGTGCGGATGTTTCACTTTTTACCCTAAACATCTGTATGATTTATATTTCCCTGTTCGCGTCTATTCATAAACCACGTAGACAAATTTGGCATTCACACTATTTTTGTCATAGGTAAATGAAATACATACTTAATGTACGGTAATCTTACGAAGTTATACACTATTGCTTTAAAACATGTTCTTTATTTTGACACGTTATTAAACATATATATTTTAAAGAGTATATTTTGTGAATTTACGGTTCATTCGATCTATGTATGCATTGTGGCTGTGTGTGCAATAACTGTGCATGTTTAGCATTTCCTAGTGCCATCTTTTGTGACTACGTAATCTTTATTTAGATGTAAACACTAGTAAGTCGCACGCGTTACAATCATACGCATAGTGCATTATTAGACGTTTTTCAAGGGTACGACACTCAAAATAAGCCTACGTGGCAATGCTATATAACGGACAGTCACGAGTGGCCGACCGCTCCTTTCGTGACGTCGACGTGACGTCACTACGAGCCGTCGTGAGTATAGTAATGTCTATACACAGACACATAATAAAGGTCGTCCTTCCTTAAACACAAACCTGTGTTCGGGTCACGCCTGACTCGGGTCCAATGTCAATGGCGTTTATCGGCGTAACACAAACGTCGCCGTGGGCTCGGCGCGGGACGGGCCGTGATTGGCTGAGGCGTAGGGGAAGTTGGGTAGCGGGAAAGTCCCCGTGACGCAGCATCGCGAGGGTTTGTTTTGTTGACACCCGACCCGGGCGGTTACGTCGCAAACCGGACAGCAAAAGTCGGCTAAATTTAGTTCGGGTGTAGTAAAAAATCGCCGGGTAGATCCCGTTTGAGTCGGTCGCAGACGGTGTGTTGTTGACTAAACCGGAGCTCCGGGTTAAGTGTTGACAGACAGATAGACAGACAGACTGCCAGACAGGCAGGAGACATTGATGTATCAGGTCGAAGTAACCTTATGGTGTATAGAGTTATAGTTATTTAAGGAGTAGCCGGGAGAGCCCGGGAGTGGCCCCTTGTCTTGTCCACGCAGCCACGTGTCATCTACTGCACGAGTCAACGCATCTGACGTCGGCAGTCAAAAGATTGTTGTGTCTCCTATTGTTACATTTTATTATATTTTTACCTAAGAAAATGCAGCAATTTAAATATAAACATATTAGAGACAGCGCGTCAGTCAATCGGGCAATGCTTCATTTCCAAGTGAAAATGAATTATTCATATACGTCATAGACTAAGATAATAAAGTACCTAAACCACACGAGCATTAGAAACGCTGAGTTGGTGTCTTTTTTATTAACAACGACGCATTGCCAACCGGTCGCTATTCACCATTGCGCAATTCCCCCGCCGTCGTTACATCAAAATTATAAACGGCGACTTCATTACGTCGCTTTATCGCCCGCGCGTGCTCAAACAGTTACGACAACTTAACTACTATGTGACGGTGATAGCTGTCTGTGGCCATCGACGACGGACGGACGGACGGACGGACGGACGGACGGACGGACGGACGGACGGACGGACGGACGGACGGACGGACGGACGGACGGACGGACGGACGGACGGACGGACGGACGGACGGACGGACGGACGGACGGACGGACGGACGGACGGACGGACGGACGGACGGACGGACGGACGGACGGACGGACGGACGGACGGACGGACGGACGACGACGAGGACGACGGACGGACGGACAGGACGGACGGACGGACGGACGGACGAGACGGACGACGACGGACGACGGACGGACGGACGGACGACGAGACGGACGAGACGGACGGACGGACGACGACGGACGGACGGACGGACGGACGGACGCAGACGGACGAGACGGACGGACGGACGGACGGACGACGGACGACGACGACAGACAGACGACGACAGGACGACAGACGGACGGACGACAGACGAGACAGACAGGACGCAGACGACGACGGACGAGACGAGACAGACGACGACGACGACGGACAGACGACGACGACGACGGACGGACGGACGACGACGACGGACGGACGGACAGACGACGGACGACGACAGACGACGACGACGACGGACGACGAGACGACGGACAGACGACGGACGACAGACGACGACGGACGAGACGACAGACAGACGGACGACGGACGACGACAGACAGACAGACGAGAACGGACAGACGACGACGACGACGAAGACGACAGGACGAGACGAGACGACGACAGACGGACGACGAGACGGACGGACAGACGGACGACGACGACGACGGACGACGAACAGGACGGACGGACGAGACGGACGGACGGACGGACGGACGGACGGACGGACGACGGACGAGACGACAGGACGGACGGACGGACGGACGGACGGACGGACGGACGGACGGACGGACGGACGGACGGACGGACGGACGGACGGACGGACGGACGGACGGACGGACGGACGGACGGACGGACGGACGGACGGACGGACGGACGGACGGACGGACGGACGGACGCAAATAACACAATAGTCATTATTTGTCCAAATCGTGACGTTGTCAACAAAGCGGATTAACCAACACACGCTTGAAATAAGACTTAATTGACCTGAATAAGAGTTCTGACCACACAAAGCCGCGCTGGACATCTGTCGCCGCCTCTTGCCGCTTCGAGAGCGTCCACACTTCTGCACAGCTGGCCACGGCGTTACTTGCTGCGGTGAACATTTCGCAGATTATTCTTCAAATAATATAACTATAGTCTTTACAGAGCTAAATTTGACCAATACTATCAGACAACAAAAGAGGACAGAGGTTTTATAAAAAAGAAAAAGAAACCGAAAGTCTCGATCTCCAGGCCAGCGGCGGGCCGCGTAAAGGACACGAACATAACGGAACCAGCTGATCAGGATAGTTTCATTTTCTCTACAACATTAAAAACAATATTTATGATGCACACACCCTCGCCCGTTGGTCGTACGTCCGTGTGTACATTGGAACACCACAGCAACACTGGCAACGCAGCAGGAAACAGTAAAACTACGAAATACAATATAACTTTTTATCATAAAAGCCACCCAAGACTTGACTCATAATGACAGTCTAGGACGATAATGACCAGGACCGTCGTGTCAATGAGAACACGTACACGTATGTCCTTGTATAGTCATGGTAAAAGTGAAAAACACAGATTTAGACGAACCTTTACATGGGAGAGCTGGTAGATAAGATATGAATCACCCTGAACAAAATTTAATAGTGACTCGGACGATACAAAGCTGTTACTGCTTGGAATGTCTAAAGACATTAATCGATGTACAATCATAATATATTTCATAACTCCTAGTTTGAATTAAAGTTCTAAGTTCGTCATAAGTACTACATCACTGGAATGCTTCACGTTAGGGGCGAACAAACACTGCCCAGGCTGAACGCCTACATCGCTATTACGAAGAAAATGTGTTCGTAGAACTTTATCTAGGTCATCTGTCGGCCTCCGACAGGTTACATTGTACAGTGTACAACGTCAAGTCGCTCTGGCGATGTCCCGATAACGACACCAGTGGTGCGAGACGAGACGTCTACTCGGTAACGGTGGGCGCTGAGTTTCCGGGAAAGTGAAACCAAGCGATGGGAGAGGGGGCGTTGACGGGTGGCCTGGAACCGACCGACCGACCGACCGACCGACCGACCGACCGACCGACCGACCGACCGACCGACCGACCGACCGACCGACCGACCGACCGACCGACCGACCGACCGACCGACCGACCGACCGACCGACCGACCGACCGACCGACCGACCGACCGACCGACCGACCGACCGACCGACCGACCGACCGACCGACCGACCGACCGACCGACCGACCGACCGACCGACCGACCGACCGAAACCGACCGACCGACCGACCGACCGACCGACCGACCGACCGACCGACCGACCGACCGACCGACCGACCGACCGACCGACCGACCGACCGACCGACCGACCGACCGACCGACCGACCGACCGACCGACCGACCGACCGACCGACCGACCGACCGACCGACCGACCGACCGACCGACCGACCGACCGACCGACCGACCGACCGACCGACCGACCGACCGACCGACCGACCGACCGACCGACCGACCGACCGACCGACCGACCGACCGACGACCGACCGACCGACCGACCGACCGACCGACCGACCGAGACCGACCGACCGACCGACCGACCGACCGACCGACCGACCGACCGACCGACCGACCGACCGACCGACCGACCGACCGACCGACCGACCGACCGACCGACCGACCGACCGACCGACCGACCGACCGACCGACCGACCGACCGACCGACCGACCGACCGACCGACCGACCGACCGACCGACCGACCGACCGACCGACCGACCGACCGACCGACCGACCGACCGACCGACCGACCGACCACGACCGACCGACCGACCGACCGACCCGACGACCGACCGACCGACCGACCGACCGACCGACCGACCGACCGACCGACCGACCGACCGACCGACCGACCGACCGACCGACCGACCGACCGACCGACCGACCGACCGACCGACCGACCGACCGACCGACCGACCGACCGACCGACCGACCGACCGACCGACCGACCGACCGACCGTGTTTTCTTGCTTTTTGTATCGTAAATATAACATTATGTTTATGTTTTATGCATGACGTCACACCCCATTGTCCATTGCACACTTCTTTCTGTTTATATGCCAAAGTCGCGAAGTGCACTCAAAGTTTTCTGAAAAGGTCGTCGTGAAAACGATGGGCTTTTTAACACGAGTTTTTTGCGTTTCCTGGTGTACTCATCTACTGCCCAGATGTACACAAATAGAACTGTACTTCGAAATGCCACAGTGTGACAGGCGATATGCCAAAAGGGTAATGGTATTCATAAGCATCTGGAACCATATAAAAGGTGATGATAAAATTATGCTAATAAAATGAAAAAGAAACACAAGCACGTGGCGACACGGACTCGACTGCCCCCCGATGTGCACCCGTTGTCACGTGCGTCCATTGTGACGTCACACAAACAATAATAGGTTATTTAGAAAACTGTAGTTGCTTCAGACTGAGCTGATAAATTAGTTGATTTTCAGTTCCAGTCCCAAGTGGAGAATACAAGCAATGACAACTACACGCGATATGCAGTCTATGATAACATAACAAATTATGGAAATGGAGAATATTAACGAGTAGTATATATTCGTTAATCACTTCCTCACAACTACTAACTTATACAAATATATCAAGCATTAGCAACAACAAGGAAACAATTACCTTCAGAAAATAATCCCATTCGTATTTTTCAGTTACATTTCAACATAATATTACACATACATATAACATCTTCACTATTTTTGTGTTTCCAACATGCACCCAAACGACAATATCCTAGATAATATATGTGGATTCTTGCTAATAACGCTTACTTATTTACTGAAAATGACATAACTAACGATCGAGTGTGTTAAAATAGAACGAAGCTAGACACAGCCCTGGTGGAATACCGAAGCACCAAACGTGACAACACTACCCTAGCGGCACACACAGAACAAGGAACTAGATGTGGCCACCAATAAATTGAAGAAGGAACCACTCAGTTATTCACGATTAATAACTGACTTACATACTAACATCGCGGTGAAAGTCCAGGAATGTTTTTATTTTACAACCGGTATTATTTAGTTTTACTTCCGCTTTCTATCTGATAAAAATAGCGCCCGGATCTTTTCGGGGACGTCAGATCCTGGTTACTTCTATTTTCGTTTGACATCGTCTGTGTAAAGAGATTTATGGTAATAATGTGTTTTCTATTCCGAGTGGAGTTAGTCATGCATGTTTACGTTAACCCCACTGTCATTAACGCTGTTATTAGGCAAACTACTTTTTGTTTCGTTAGTTAATCGCACATTGTTGTATTGTTAGCCGTGGCTTTTTACATTTGCAGTTGACTTAATCCGACTCGGCCGTGTCGTTTTTGTGTGTTTGTCGATACAGGTCACGTGACACAGGCAGTAGTAGCCGGGTCGCGTGATACACATGCATTTATTCAGCGCACTTGAAGCAGTGGCGATACCCGACAGGCACAATGGGCGCTTTCTGCGAGATTTACTAGTTCCTTTGCGGCGAACTCGCGCGCGCCTCTCTCTCTCTCTCTCTCTCTCGTCCCTCTCATTTCCCTCTTTTTCTCATATATCTATCCCTCCCACCTTCCCTCCCTCCTTCATTCCATCTCTCCTTCCTCTCCCTCACTCCCTCACTCACTCACTCACTCACTCCCCCTCTCCCACCCTCCCACCCTCCCTCCCTCCCTCTCCCTGCCTCCCTGCCTCCCTGCCTCCCTGCCTCCCTGCCTCCTCTCCCTGCCTCCCTGCCTCCCTGCCTCCCTGCCTCCCTGCCTCCCTGCCTCCCTCCCTCCCCTCCCTCCCTCCCTTCTTCCCTCCCTTCTTCCCTCCCTTCTTCCCTCCCTTCTTCCCTCCCTCCCTCCGTCCCTCGCTCCCTCCCCCTCACTCCTTCTCCTCCCTGCATCCATACCTTCCTTCCAGCCTCCCTGCCGCTTTCCCCCTTGCCCTCACTAATTCCACCCTTTTTCCTCATATAATCCTTCCATGAATTCCTCGCTCCCTCCATCTCCTCCGCTTATCTCCCCTTTTTCCTCCCCACATTCTACGACTGGACCTGTCCCACCAAGTCTCCCCGTGTCGTCCGACGCCTGTGTGGGAACGTACAGACACAGAAAGCAAACATTGACACGTTTACACGATCGTCGCTTATGCTAAGAAAACATGACGAGAACAGTGCAGGCAGTTGTACGCTGACGCCAACTAACAGTGCCGGGAGAGGATCTATTGCGTACATGACAAATAATACGACGTTTTCATATTTGTTTTTCCTCCCGTCTGCATTAAATCGTATGTCCTCCTCTCCAACGGAACGTGTGATTGTGATGTCTTCAATTTTGCAATGCAAACAACGGCGTTCGCGCAGCTGTTTACACGATCGTTTTATACGCCAACAGGCTGATGGCCTTTAGTGTTACAGGCAGGTTCTCGTTTCAGGCAGGCGGTTGCAAGTCTTGCTAAATTCGGGCTTCTCATGTCATCGTACTTCTGCACGACCAGCGTGTGAGTTGTCCGTCTACGCCTCCCCTGTCAGTACGAACTTAATATCCATACGGATTAGCGCGAAGAAAAAACGTGAATACTATTACTACTACTACTACTACTACTACTACTACTACTACTACTACTACTACTACTACTACTACTACTACTACTACTACTACTACTACTACTACTACTCACCACTACACTACTACTACCACCACACCACCACCACCACCATCACCACCACCACTAAGATAGCAAATATTGTAAACCAATAAAATAAAATAAAATGTGAAATCGTCAACATGTAAACAATATTGAAATGTAGTTTAGTTCACATAAGAAGAACCCATCAACTAATTAGCATCCGCGTTAGAATTGGGCACTACAAAACAGTTCGCGTCGTAAGAACGTCGGAATTGTTGTGCAGCGGTCGCGTAAGAATCCTTCCAGGTGGTCAGACCCGGGGATGTAACCCGCCGTGTGAAACCACCAACTATGCAGGTGCACCAGACGTAGACTTGTTTTTTGGTGCAGGTGGACTGGTGCATCGGGGACGGAACAGACCGGGACGGAGGCGCTCGGAGGCCGACACCCCCCGGCCCCAGACACAGGGCTAGACGGGGCCGAGAAACGGGTCGACAACCACAGGCACGGGACTCTAGGGGCGGCAGGAAACCGGGGCATCTTCGCGTACCAATGGGAGGAGGAAGACGGGTGGAAGATGGTGAAGACGGAGGATGGATGTGAGAAGGGTGGGGAGAAAGGAAATTGGGGATATGGGAATCAAGAGAAATCTCCAATAAAGAGGAGCTGCGGAGGAGGACAACGACAATGCACGAGGAAGATCAGGATGAATAGGATAAGGTCGGTTAGAAAGACGACGTCGATTAGGATGAGGGATTGATTAGGAAGAAGGTGTGGGGAAGAGGATGGGGTGAATTGTAGGAAGACGAAGGAGAAAAAAACAAGAATGAGGAGAAGCAGCAGCAGAAACAACAACAACAACAACAACAACAACAACAACAACAACAACAACAATGACCACAACAACGTTACTATTTCGTTACAATTTATCGCACGCATGAACATTAGTCGTGCGACCATCTACGATTGGGCCGCATGGACAACCCCAACCCCGTCTGTGCCTGGTGGGACTATTGGGACAAAGTTCATTATTATTCAAATTAGTTCCACGTAACGACAATACCCATTGATAACAAACGCAATCGCACGCGTTCACCGCGCCGATCGATGCGTTCCTCGTAACATCGTTGTCACGTGATAGCGCAGTTAATTCCAGACGCTGGTTCTATTTCTTGGCACCGGCCGTCGCTTTCTCTGTCAAAGCACTCGGGTCACGTGGCCGCGACGCCGCATCGCTTCACGCGCCACTGCGCAGAATCTGCTGACGTTCGTGACACCGCGTTCCGCTTGAGTGAACAAGCACCGTGCCACCTCGCCGGCGGCCCGATCAACTGGCACCAGATGTTACAATCGCGAGCTGTCGGCCGTGAGGGAAGCTGCATTGCGACCGTCCTAGAAATACATTAGCGCTCCCGCCACGCCTGCATTATTTATGTCGGGGTTGGATTAATCGCCGGCGGAAATTGTCGGCGCACTCGCGTTGATTAAGAGCCGGCGCAGATTGCGGAACTGTCTGGGCCGCGGTCATTCCGTCTGAGTGTCGCGTCTGTCACCTTGTCTATCGCCTAGCGCGCGCACTTTGGGTCGGTCGAAGACTCCAACGTGTGACACACTCGATCAATCTGTCTTGTGTGATCACGGGCAGGCGTCTCTTCCAGTCGGAACAACATCCGTTTTATTTCTAGGAACCGTCATCGTAGTGATGAAAATACTACACGACCTTTTGCACGGTTTTCGTGGAAATGACTTGGCATGCGCGCATCTACGAGAAACGAATGCATTTAAATGAATGAATCCTTGAATAATGCATGTTGTATTACGGGTGACATTCGGAAAAACGGAATGGCGTAATTTGGCTAGAAACAAAACAAGCACCTCTATTAGGTCGTAGGCAAGTCACGATGAACCAATGTTTACTAACAAGCCCGAATAAATATATTTGCGATTAAAAACAGGGTCGTGTAGGACATTTAACACAGCTTATTAATTGTGTTCGTAAGTGCGCGCGAGCGTATACACGTATGTACTACATACGCACGCATGTTATGTAAATTGTATGGGGAAATCGGACAACTTCAGAACATTTACCGACGAGATAAATGGGAATTTTATCGCGAGCCCACGGCGGATATGCCGTAGAGAGACCGAGAGAGTCCCGCTCAGGTCAATGACGTACGCTATCCAGTATCCACCGGCCCAAGCCGTCCGCCCATTCATCCTATCGCCGACTACGTTCGCGGAACGACGCACAAGATCTATTCCTCGCAGCGCTGATAGCTCGCGCTCTCGCTAGCATTCCGCACTGACAAATCTGAGCCACGGGCAGAGGGCAGCGTCTCCCGGCCGAAGGCTACCGGAAGTTGGGCGCACGGGACAACGCTGCCCCGGGGAACGCGGGCATCGGTCGTTTCCTGGTATGACGCTAGCCTCGGGTTACCCAGAAATACCGCACCCCAGTCGGTTTCGCTAATCAGGAGAGTGCTTCTTCTAAAGGGAAACTGGGCCAGCACTCGTGACTGGTGCGACGCTGTGGCGGATAATCATTGTTGTTTTTGTTTTGTTTTTGTTTTTGTTTTTGTTTTTGTTCTTGTTTTTGTTTTTGTTCTTGTTTTTGTTTTTGTTTTTGTTTTTTTGTTTTTTTGGTTTTGGTTTTGGTTTTTTTGGTTTTGGTTTTGGTTTTTTTGGTTTGTTTTTATTGGTGATTGTGATGGTGGTGGTAGTGGTGGTGTTATGATGTCTACCGCAAGAAACCAGTTAACAGAAGGTGAGTATTTAACTTATTTAGGTATTACAATTATTACAAAAAATTTAAATAATTAAATGATGATAGAACATATTTTTTTAAAAAATTTTCTCTTTGGTGTCATTCTATGAATTTTTTTTCTATATTCCACGTTCTATTCACACTAAACATGGTTTTAAAAGCACACGTACACGTAAAACATGCCTTCTCTCATGCACACACAGTAAACATACATAGGAAATAACACAAACTTCGCGAGTGTAGGCTACCTATCCGATATAAAAACATAAAATATTAAATACACGCCACGCTATAATAATTTATTAATCGGCGTTGACAACCAAACCCAATCCCTCCGCCGCCGTACGTAGTCTGGCTGCGGGAGACGCCGGGAAGAAAGACGCAGATAGGAATGGGACCGGCGGGACATAAATAGAGTAGCGGGAGCCGTGGCAATGACCCCGTCTGTCGGGACACGGCCGGGCTCATCCCTCGCTCCAGACGCGCGGTCACGTGATGTCTGCAGCGGAAAAGTTCAACGGCGACGGAGCAGACACCGCCGTACGACTGTGCGTCTGAAATACGCCTCCGTCTGTCTGTCGCGGTATCGATCGGTCGGTCGGCCGACGTCGCCGACAGATTCGTCTCGTCCCGCGTCGCCGTAACGAACACGCCATAATTAATGCTCCCCGATTACGGCGTTTTCGTGGCTCGCTGCGAAATCTAATCAGAGTTTTGGGTTTGTCAGACAATCCCATGGGCACCCACCGTCCGTGCGTGGGTGCGTGCGTGCGTGCGTGCGTGCGTGCGTGCGTGCGCTAGCAGATTCCCGTACGTATGAGAACAGAACGCCTGCTGGTATTAATAACGATAAGTTATTTCGATAATTTCGCGTTGACCTTCGCGTGTTTCCTGGCGTCTACGTCACATTGTGTGCGTTTATTATTAGTTCTGCCGATCTCACAAGAATAGTGCAACCAATACGTATTGTCTGACCGCAAATCCCGAGCGACGACCAAGAAGGACGCTGATGGCCGCTTCGTTTGTTCCGAGATAACGCGAAGGCCAAAGCAGCTGGTTTATGGCTGACCCGAGCGGGCCGAGAGAATAAATTAGCGTGTCGCAGATGGTGCCTCTCTACAAACGGACGCGTCCCTCCCACGCAACCAGATGATGCCCATTGACCGAAAAACAGACACAACAACTATCCGGCCTACGCGATATCTGCAGACGGACTTACCCTTAGAGATACGCGACAATGGACAAATGTCTGGCAACGTTCCTGAGTCGAAGGCAATCGGCTGGTCTTTACACGAGAATCCGCAAAATGACGCGATTGACGGAGATGTCGTCGGATAATTTTTGTGTTGTGTCCATAGGCTCTGGTTTCCTTTATAACATATGACTGTTGCTGTTATTATTGTTCTTGTTATTGTTACTGAGAATAGTGTATTCGCCATTTTTAATTATTGTCATCTTCTTTATTATGTACTTTTATCAGCGTCTTCGCATCTTTACAACGCGATTTGTTCGCCTTTCTCTTATATTTATTCATCTTCCTCCTGTCGCTTTACATTCTTTGTTATTAATAGTTGTCAGAATGATTATTGTAACTGTCACTATTATCCTTTGTTGTATTATTATTGGTATTATTTTGTATAACACTAATACTACTAATTCTATACTAATAACACACTAACATTAACAACAACAACAATAATAATAAGTATTTTTTTTAATAGTACTGTTATTGTTATTTTTACAATGTTTTTGTTCAATAATTAACACGTTGTCGTTGTTATTGATATTAATAGTAGTTGCCATAGTAGTGATGTTGTTGTTGTTGTCATGGTTGTTGTTATTGTTATTGTTATTATTATTATCGTCGTCACCAACAAGCAGTCAACATACACCGACCGACATGTGGATCAGTTGTCGCGGCGCCATATAAGGACTCGGTTTGCGCGACATGTTGTTAATCTGTGCTAATCCCGGGTCGTGACCGCGCGCGCGCGACCGGCCAGCCGCCTAAGTGAGGACAGGATATTTAATGTTTGCCCGAGGGGGTCAAACTGGGTCACTGGTCCACTTGCGCAGAAACAATGCCGTGGCCGGCGGCCGAACTATCGTGACCGGAAAGTGACCAGCTGTGGGTAAACGATCCTGACACCGAGAGCTCGGGGCTGCAGAATGTCAACAATGCGCTAGAGAATACCGGACACATTCACTGACCGCTATGACGTGTTTGAAGACGGCCAGCGTTTCTGAGTATGAGTCGTCCAGTTTGTGCTCAAATATGAATCATCGTGTAGTACCTTTGTGCTCAAATACGACTTACACGAGTCATCGTGTAGTACCTTTGTGCTCAAGTACGACTTACACGAGTCATCGTGTAGTACCTTTGTATTCAAGTACGACTTACACGAGTCATCGTGTAGTACCTTTGACCTCAAATACGACTTACACGAGTCATCATGTAGTACATTTGTATTCAAATACGACTTACACGAGTCATCGTGTAGTACCTTTGTGCTCAAATACGACTTACACGAGTCATCGTGTAGTACCTTTGTGCTCAAATACGACTTACACGAGTCATCGTGTAGTACCTTTGTGCTCAAATACGACTTACACGAGTCATCGTGTAGTACCTTTGTGCTCAAATACGACTTACACGAGTCATCGGGTTTTTAGTTTCCTTTGTGTACCTTTCAAATACGACTTACACGAGTCATCGTGTAGTACCTTTGTGCTCAAATACGACTTACACGAGTCATCGTGTAGTACCTTTGTGCTCAAATACGACTTACACGAGTCATCATGTAGTACCTTTGTATTCAAGTACGACTTACACGAGTCATCGTGTAGTACCTTTGACCTCAAATACGACTTACACGAGTCATCATGTAGTACATTTGTATTCAAATACGACTTACACGAGTCATCGTGTAGTACCTTTGTGCTCAAATACGACTTACACGAGTCATCGTGTAGTACCTTTGACCTCAAATACGACTGATACGAGTCATCGTGTAGTACGTTCGTGTTCAAGTACGACTTACACGAGTCATCGTGTAATACCTTTGTGCTCAAGTACGACTTACACGAGTCATCGTGTAGTACCTTCGTGCTAAAAAATTACACGAGTCGTCTTTGGGCTCAGAGACGAGTCTCCGCGCTACAGCGCGCTCACGGGACGAGTTAGGATCGATTCAAATAGTATTATTCAAATAAAATATAATTAAATTCATTGTGATACCATATCTACCGAACAGATTCAGAGGTCTTTAAAAACCAAACATAATCCATTGCGTAAATTATCGTAATCAATCACCGTTTTCGCCATTATTTAAATTTTGAATGAAGTTTATTTCCAAAGACAAGTACACTCAATATGTAATAACATAAATAAACAGTTACACATGGAAATGGGGAAGTTATTATTGTTAACGAAAACCGTGGCTGATTATGACGTCACACAGTTATGATTGCCAAGTTGACTGTTTTTACACCAAAACTTCTTCTAAAATATTATGTTAGCCTCGTCGTGTTGAGTACATTTCACTTTTCGTGAAACCGGCCTTAGGTGTTTTTTTATACGTAAACACATATTGCACGTTTCATATATTTTCCTGATTGTTAATTACATCATAACGTCAGACGTAGTCGTTTTTCAACGTAACTAATGAGCGAGTCTGTTGACGTAACGTCCGAGACAACAACAGCTAGTCCCGACTGTGATAGTCTATTTTCAAGCGACTTCATCGCCATGTAAGACATGTACAAAACTGTTTTTTTCCAGCAGTCTTTGTCTGTCCTATAATAAGTTCTCTGTCGCCTTCGACTGAAACATCCATCCCGTCCATAACGTAGATACGTCAACTGACGCAGACAAAGACAACGACGTCGTAGTGTTAACGGTGTCGACGAAGACGACAGTGTCAAAGACGATTACACCAACAACAACATATTCAATAACAATTACGACATTAATTATACAATCTACCGAAGTAGCGAAAACAACCACGACATTAAAACGTATAAAAAGAGTCAGACAGACTGACAACTCGGGCATATCATTACAAAGGTGGTAGACGCAAAACAAATTATTCATGTTTGAAAAAGAAAAAAACTGAGATTTGGTGTACCTGAAAGAATTCGTGAACAATATATATATATATATATATATATATATATATATATATATATATATATATATATATATAATATGAAGATTAAAGTGTACAAAGAACGAACAATTATATCAGCATGCCATGCGTTTATTATTCCGCTGGCCAAACCTAACGACTTGTAATTTGCAACAATATGTCGATTTATTGGATAACACATCAAACATTAAATTGACATAATACAATAGCAACTAAGATCAAATAAGGAAATACCGTTGATGTTGTACACCACACACGTTCATAAAACAGTTTAAGGTTTGTAGAGCGCAGTGACTCAGAGGTAGAGCTTCGGACTCTCGACAAAGAGGACCCGAGTTCTAATCCTGTGCTGCGGTGTTAAAACCTTGGGCAATTGTTTTCACTCTACATTGCTCCAGTTCACTCAGCTGTATAAAAGAGTATCTGGCTATAGACAAGTGGTATACGAACAGTCGTCGCGTAATAATTGCAGCATATGGCTGGATGCTTCCCAGAGAAGTTGAGATGGTGTCTGATTGAACAGGTCTGCCAGGGAAGTAAAGTGTAAAGCGCTTTGAGCAATCCTGAGGTTTGGACACTGCGCTATATGAGAATTTACCTTTATTTTACTAACTAGTTGTCGTTTAACTTACAATGAAACGTTAATAAATCACATTAAACAGGGGTGTTTTGGGGTCTCTACACGGGCACGTAATTACGTGTCATTACGTGTCGAACGGGCGATGACTTGAATTACTCTTTGAAGTTGGCCTGGTTCCTGGAATCACTGAATAATGACATCACGTGCGACAAGGCACATTGTGTAGGGGTATACAATAACTATACATTCACCAGGTAGGGTAGTCAATTACCACCGCTCAAGTTGCTCATTGGCGTTCTTTATTCACACACATAACATGGTTTCCACAACCACAAACAGCGACCTGTCGGAAGAGACAATGCACGGCCACGATAACCGAACCGGAAGTCGTCGACCACGAGAACCGGAAATCGTCGACCTGCAGAACCGGTGGGGTTGACAACTGTGGGAACCTCTAACACAACACTGCGCAAACTATCAACTGTAAAAAGCACACCGCCACATAGCTGTGAGAGATAGCGGTTTACAATCACGCTAATAACAGTTTGCTGTCTGTAGAAAAAACGCCGAATGAATGGAATCCACTATTTCGATGATAACGAATGAATAACGAGCGTTGAGAGCGGTGCAGACACAGCACGGTGCACCAGCACTGATTGGTATGTGTTGTAGTTATCTCGCCGCTAAGTTCACTACGTAATACGCGATATGAAAACAGTCGGCGATAATCGGCGACACAACGCCATCTGGGTTCGGACAGAGGTTGTCTGAGGAAGTTGAGCGATGGTGTTCTAGATGGAACTAGGTTCACTGACAGAACTGTCGCTATATCGGGACACATTATCTTGGCGTTGTGAACAATAGAGGCAGCGTCGAAAGAAAAGTATTTGTGTAAATAATAGAACGCAGTTTATAGTGCGCACGCGGCGTCATTCCTACAGCTAACACACTGAATGGCACCAGCGACGAGTTCGGACACTGTGATAACATTTCTAGTTTGTATTTTTATAGTTTGTATATGTCTGTCTCTTTTCTGTCCCATCGACCTCCCCTGTCTTCTTCCCTTTTTACATTCACTCTCCATCTTCACCTCCCATTCACCTCCATTTCATTTTCCCCTCTCTCCCTCCCATTCTCTTCCCTCCCACCCGTCCGTTCACTCTCCCTTCCTCACAATTCATCCACCTCTCTCCTCGAGTCCTGTAATAAAATCCACATTCCGCTTTACAGGCTTAAACATGACAAAATGGCGTTGTACATTATTATGTGGCCTCTGTAATCAATGTCTGTTACAAACATATTCGTAATGTATAACAAAGAGGAAGTCTATTTTTACGTAATTGCCAAAGCCGATCTATGTATAAACTGAATAAATCCCTAATTCCGGACATGTCTATTTCGCCGCCTTCTCCGCGGCGTGTCTGGTCACGTGTCTGTCTGGGATTCGCGTCTCCATGACAACGGTCATGACGTGTCGCCTAAATAAGACGTCTCGACAGCCCGCCGTCGCATTCATTAATGAGACAATCACCGGTCACGAGAATTATGCTAATGTCAACGACTATTTATCTTTCAAGCAAGTCACCACACATAGACTGCACTATAGACTGGTGTGCAAATGGCACCCGTTATGCAAATTCAAGTGAACACGCGCACATTAATATGAAATCGAAAGCCTTGATGGAATGTCGTATTACATGTCGGCATTGGCATTGCTTCCAACAACGGTTATCCGGCGTCACGTGTCGTGGCCTTGTAGAGGGAGCAATAAAGTAGACATGCCAATTATGGCTACATAAATCCGACTGCTTTGGTGACATCAATAACCGCGGAGACATAAAATACGAAATGTAATGTAAAGTTCGTGCAGTCACAGCTCACACGAGAGCTGACCAAGCCTTGCAGACACAGCCGCAAAAACAAAAAGATAAAAACGGACTGGCGCGCGACAAATGTGCTAAATAAAAAGCATCATATCGAGTGATCTTCTGGACGCGTCTGACACGAGTGTCGTTCACGTGCAGAAAATAAGCGCCGAACCATCGCAGACATACTCGGTGAACTCTCAATTAGAATTCGATGTCGTTGTCGTTACAGATATTTATGCAGCGGCGGCAGCGGAAATGTCTAACGAGGGTTTACGATGCCATCGCTGTGCCGGCCTAATGAAGTTTCTGGCGTGACATTGTGGCGGGAAAGCAAATGCGCGCGCCCATCTGACGCTACGCGCTGTCAGACGGGCGAATCGTTGTCGCGTCGATGAGCCGATCGGGACAGTTTTCCGGGGGGATCGTAGAGAAATAGCCGAGCAGTGGCGCGAATTGTCTACATCACCAGACCTCACAGCCATATTTACCTGATGATTAATTAGTTTATTTTGATTCGGTCTACTTGACTTGAGCTTAACCAACAGTTATGATGAGCTGGAAAAAAACGTAATTTGAAGTAAGACTACAATTGCAATGCCACTACATCATGTATGATAGGGGAAATGGTGTAATAAGCCAGCATGTATTTTAGTAATAGCACAATAAACACCGATGACCTCTCGTCCGTTCTATTTATAAATGAGAGGTTACTCCTATTGTAGGTGTTTGTGCATGTTCTCTTCCAATTTCTACATTGTGCACGCATGAATAACACATATGCGACATTTAAAAATAGCTCTTATCAATAAATACTGCCACGCTCTCGAATAGCGTGCTTAAATAAAACATTATCAGGAAATTGTGCGAACAACGAAAGAGTACACAAAATGAGCACGATTGTTATGTCCTCAGCTGTAGTTGTCGTCTGCAGAAGAATGCCAAGCGGGGGACTGGTATGTTTGTGTTTGTATGGGATGGCTAATACAGCTATCGAAATATTTATTTAGGAATGTCAAACATATAGCCTCCATATTTAGAACAGAATACTCTGGGCTAATATGAAATGTGCGCGTGCGTGTGCGTGTGCGTGTGCGTGTGCGTGTGCGTGTGCGTGTGCGTGTGCGTGTGCGTGTGCGTGTGCGTGTGCGTGTGCGTGTGCGTGTGCGTGTGCGTGTGCGTGTGCGTGTGCGTGTGCGTGTGCGTGTGCGTGTGCGTGTGCGTGTGCGTGTGCGTGTGCGTGTGCGTGTGCGTGTGCGTGTGCGTGTGCGTGTGCGTGTGCGTGTGCGTGTGCGTGTGCGTGTGCGTGTGCGTGTGCGTGTGCGTGTGCGTGTGCGTGTGCGTGTGCGTGTGCGGTGCGGTGCGGTGCGGGTGCGGGTGCGGGTGCGGGTGCGGGTGCGGGTGCGGGTGCGGGTGCGGGTGCGGGTGCGGGTGCGGGTGCGGGTGCGGGTGCGGGTGCGGGTGCGGGTGCGGTACAAAATAACACAAGTTTTGGTTGAATGGGGTGAATAGAAGTGAAAATGTACGGTTCACCCGCAAAGTAAAACACTAATAAATAAAAAGAACATTAACACTACTGAAATTTCATCCAGGGAAACAATAGACAACACGCCGATGTTACACATCTAAAGATAACACAGTAATACAAGCTAACGAACTACAACTACGATCCACGTTTTCATATCAATATTTAAGTGGGAATGCGACGTCGAATTGGAAGGTTCGAATACAATTTAAAATCTGTTGTCAAGGAAGCTGACATCTTACCAATGACAAATGACTTGACCAATAAGCGCCAAGATGTGACGTTGTTAATGACGCGTTGTGTTCTTGGGTTTGGTTGCCACGTGCAAGTGTATATGGCTTTACCGGGTGGTATATAATATTGGCAAGGGTTAGGTTCAGTTGCAAACGGTCAGGTTTTGTTAAAACGTCTAGATGACATAGACACAAACATTTACCTTTTGTTAGCCTTTAACAGTTAGATTTAAGGATTGTTGAACGAAACAGAAACGACCGCTGAGCTATTGCAATAACGCACACAGCACGCCTTCACCGATATAACTCCAAATTGACATGTCAAATTACGCATAACATATTATTTTCTCGCAGTCTGCGTCATGTAATCAGCAGACGCGTTTTGCAACGCGCGATGCCAGCGACAAGACGAGACAGTGCGTGAACTCGCCGAGAGAACACGCGAGGTCGCGTGTCGTGAACTCGACTAGACAACACTCGGGGTCACGATTGTAAACCAGAGGCGACAGATGGAGAGGTCGACAGATGGCGCGACGAGTGCAGTGTTTGTTATACCTTGGGACGCTTCGCCGCCAATATTACCCTTGTGGTGCGGGTACAAACAGAGATCAATTTACCCCCGGTTCACGGGTTTTGTGTTGGCGACTAAGGCCTAGCGGCGTTAATTAAATTATGTTTTTATTTCGTCTGCGTGGTCGCCGCAATTCATGGGTACGTGTGTACATTATTGACTAAAAATCGTAGTTAGCCACATCTATCACGAAGGCAAACTAATTAATTTAGAAGAGGAAATACTACTTTATTTTATTCACGAAACGTCGTGGGTAGAAATAGTTGCATTTGACGTAATGTCGCTTGCATTATCAGGCTGATAATCGGCGTTGTTTAACAGGCAGTTTTCAGGCGCGAATACGGGCTCGTTGTTGTGTATATCTCGTACCCAGGGTGTTCTAGGGCGTGTTGTGTGGGCTCTGCATAGATGTAACTCTGTGGGGTTCTGATACACGCACCCCCGTAACATGGTTCATTGGGCGGGGGGGTTTCACCTGCGGCTGCAAGCTCTAAAAATCAAACAACCCCCGTAGAGACATCCAACTGAACTCATAGAAACTCCAAAAAGCTCTATCTACAGTGTTATTGTACCGACCTCCCCCACACCTCTCGTGTGCTGTTTTCCCAGGCATGGACGAGGTGCATACGCACGCATGGGACCCCAGTTTATGGGTCTGACGTGTCAGGATGCCCTGGTGGTGCACTGACTGGGTCAGAGCGGGGTTGCCCGTACGGACGTAACGCGTGTGATACTGCCTCTGAGCATGTTTACATAATAACTGCAAGGTTAGCAACCTGCAAGCGGTCGTAACGTGATGTGAAGAACCGTAAAGGACACACATGCAAGGATAACTATGTTACGTTTGCTGAATGATTACATCGACAGCGAGGTGGGTAAGGTCTGTTATAGGTCATGCTCTAGTCGATTGGTTTAATTTCGAGAGAGACTCCGTGCTAGGTACGTGTATGATACGTGCGTGAGTACGTTCGAAGTTGCTTTGGTGCGTGCGTGTGCATTTGTATACACGCAAGAGTGTCTATGTGCATATCTATGTTCATCCATACATATAAACATGCACGCACACGCTCGTGCGCGCACACTCGAACACACAGACGCACGCACGGGCACATACACAGGCACGCACGCACGCACGCACGCACGCACACACACACACACACACACACACACACACGCACGCACGCACGCACGCACCACACGCACACACACACACACACACACACAACAACACACACACACACACACACACACACACACACACACACACACACACACACACACACACACACACACACACACACACACACACACACACGTCCGTACGTCGTAGTGCGTAGTGCAGTGTACTTTGTCCAGCTGGTGGTGATGTATCACCGTGTGCACTGGAGCGAGACATCTCGCAGCAGTCTGCGTACACTGGCAGACGGCCAGCCCAGTGATGGATGCCACGAGCCGCCTTGAGCCTTGAGGATCTTGGCTTGAGTCTGTTGGCAGACAAACTGTATTAAATGTAAACATCAATTCTTAATGCATGGCGTTGCTATATTAATTCATTCACAACTTGACTAATATTGGTTTTAAAATATTAATTAGAAAACAGAAGGTGGTTTTTCGTTAATTTGTTTGCCCTTTATTACACATTTCACATTTCTAATTAAAATATATCATGTGCTGTATGTGTAGCTTTGTTGATCACACAGTTATGCAGTCATATAATATATATATATATATATATATATATATATATATATATATATATATATATATATATATATATATGTGTATGTGTATGTGTATGTGTATGTGTATGTGTATGTGTATGTGTATGTGTATGTGTATGTGTATGTGTATGTGTATGTGTATGTGTATGTGTATGTGTATGTGTATGTGTATGTGTATGTGTATGTGTATGTATATGTATATGTATATGTATATGTATATGTATATGTATATGTATATAATATATATATATATGATATATATATATATAATATATATATAATATACATATATATAATATATATATACGTATATATACATATACATATACATATACATATACATATACTATATATACATATACATATACATATACATATACATATACATATACATATACATATACATATATCACATATATATATATATATATATATATATATATATATATATATATATATATATATATATATATATATATATATATATATATATATATATATATGTGTGTGTATATATACAATGCGTTTTGCACGCATAAACCGGCGACTACATAGCTAACCATATGTGCTGCTTGTACGTTGTATGTAGCCCCCTACATCCCCGAGATGGCGGTGTCATGCCGCAGACGGCCGCCCATACCCGGCGTGACGTCACCGTGGCGTGCTGGCGACACATTGGCGACACCAGCACGCGATAGTCGCCGTCACAACACAGCGATATCAACAATCGTGACGTCAACGTCTCGGCGGGCGAGAAACGGGGAGACATCGCCGTCGTCTCGAGCCCCCGAGAGCGCTGACCTTCCGCCCCCCACCCGCCACGCGTCGCCACGGTCGACTGCCCAGCGACCACGCTTCAAAGGAAATTTCCACGTCGAGGTCTGTCTCTAGGTTCCGCGCGAAAAACGAATACATTATTCGCGGCGCGTGTTTGCCTTAGTGCGCGTTTGTCGTTCTCGACAAACGACGCATAGAACGTGAAACAAGTAAATCGTTGATAGGCAATGCCTCGGCGGCTAAACATTATGGTAATTGAAAGTCGACGCACCACCGCAAGCCGAAGTGTCTGGGTTTATGAATGCGATCGGAAACCACGAAGTTGACGAGTCAGAGAAAAACAGCGGAAAAACACAAAACACAACAATGGCACTAAACATTCTCACTGTTTTTTTTATTTAATTTCTGTCATGTTTTTATCGAATCAATTATTATTTGTACATTGACGAGGCTTATTTATGTCCACGAATAAGTTACCGTGCGAACGACATAGAATACAAACCACAGTATGTTACACTACAAGTTCGTGGGTTTGCGCGTGCGTATGTCCATTTGTTTCCTTGCATGCGTGAGAGTGTACGTAATAAACTACGTATGCGTGTGCGCGTGTGCGCGTGTGCGCGTGTGCGCGTGTGCGCGTGTGCGCGTGTGCGCGTGTGCGCGTGTGCGCGTGTGCGCGTGTGCGCGTGTGCGCGTGTGCGCGTGTGCGCGTGTGCGCGTGCGCGTGTGCGCGTGTGCGCGTGTGCGCGTGTGCGCGTGTGCGCGTGTGCTGTGCGCGTGCGCGTGTCGCGTGCGCGCGTGCGCGCGTGCGCGCCTGCGCGCCTGCGCGCCTGTGCGCCTGTGCGCGTGTGCATATTCATATAGCCTATACCCTAACACGCCAAAGCGACGTAACCGAATAATGAATTTAAATAAAACAAAAACCCGCCAAAAAGGCAATAAAACCTAATGAAAAACAAGAGGCCAGGAAAATGCCAGGGTTTTTGGGTTCTAGGAAAAAACACGATAACATGTCAGACAAACGCCCACTGTCTGTCTGTGACTACCACCGATAAACGACAGCCGTGACGGAGCCGAGACACACCAACCCGCTGCGATCGTCCGTGTGTTCGACCTGTAGACAGCGCGCCAGACTAGATGCGCGAGAAAAACCACAAGGTGTATAAAAAAGCTGATTAAAATCACACAATCGTCACACGAAACCCGTTCGCAGAACGAAAAATATGCATAGTTTTTACAGCAATGTTATTATACACAACAATACGCCATAGAACAAACCAAGAAGCCCCGACAACATTAAACCCTGCCGCATTCTTGGCATGTCAAACACCAACAATTCGACGCATTGTAGTTAACTTGCACGAGCGTCAGTCATCACGCTAACTCTTATCAAAGTCATCACGTCTGTTCCGCTACCTGGGATGATGGTATCCCCACCTGGAGCCGGTGATAACGTAAACGATATTTCATTCCATGCGCTGTCTTAAACATAAATAAACTTATGATATAGTCGTTATTGTACCACGTTAAGACTAGCCACATTAGTAAATACATCAACTTGACATATTAAATTGGTCTTTGGGGACACGTCATGCTATCGCAGACATGGCACGGTAAATGTCTAAGATCTAGACAGACCTCTGGATATGCTTAAGGGCTTCGCACCCTGCCACTTTATGTAATACCCCCAAGTAATGTTTAATGTGTTTTGTACATTTTTGGTACATAAGCGCAAGATTAAGATTGCCAACAATAGTTCTGACTTACGAAACAGAATGCGGCTGACGCCATGCCTTCAAAACGTAGTCTATTGTAAACCATTACATTAAACAGTGAGTAAAAGGTTAAATTGATTGATGTAATAGCGACATTTCGCGGAATACACTATCATCAACAGCTGTATACAATTCTTATAAGCGAACGTGCATATATTTTCGACACAACACAACATGGACTGAGCCGTGTATGTCCGTCCGCAGATGCAGTTGCGGCGTCGCCATACGGAGGCAAAGATCAAATCTGGAGAATACAAACACCTACACACATGTACATGTGTTCGCTCGCATACTGACCATGGTCACGACAAGTGTATATTGGGATTAGTTTATTTGAACACAAATCCTTTAGGCTATGGCAACACAGGCTACTGAATTACAAACGACCCCAACGACATGCAGAACGTCACGACTATAAATTGCAACGTCATTGTTTGAGGAAAACAATGCGACGGACGTCAGAACAACGTTACCGCGTCGCTTGCAAGGGCGTTTGTTTACCGAGGGATATTTGTTGTAAGCCAACACCGAAGGCGCGGAATTAACGTCACACACATTTTACGCCATTATCTCGCAACCTGAAATCTCGGGTGCGACCACATTTTATTTGGGTTTTATTTACGCAAGTTATCCACGCGTCCACGAGTGATATTTGAACAGCGATGTAGGCCTATCTGTTTCACATGTCGTCTGCCTTTCACGTACCCATCGCCATATGTTTGTTTATTTAGAATACTGAGCGACATATGTCGGTCGTTTTTGAAGAAGTCGATGTCTTCACCTGTCTGCAAGTCGTGTTATTGTGCTATATTTAACAGACGCAGCTATTTGAGTGCTCTGTTTGAGTGCCTACTCGTTATAGCGTCTGTATAGCGTTACGTGGTTGGCCCAGACAACAAAAACACCCTCCCACCTGCTCGGGGCATCATCCGCTGAAAGGTATTCTCTGGCGTCTGGGGGAAAAACCACCCCACCCACTCCCGCACAACTCTTAAAATGTTACCCGCCCCCACCACTCCCTCCCACCCGTAGATCTGCCCGACCCATTAATAAACGCAACATTTCCACCACAAAAATCTTCGCTACCATCCGGACGAAATGCCAAATGCCGACACTCAAAATGCCAAGATCAAGAAATCGACGAAATGCCGCGTCGAATGTCGTAAAATGCCACGACGAATGGCTCGCGTCCGTTGCTAGGGATAATGTTCCACGTCTCCTCCCAACATACGCCTGCTCCCAACACACGCCTCCTCCAAAATACGCACGTATGTACACGCGGAAAATGTCAAATACAATTGCATTCTTCTTAGTTTGCTTTCATATCGTCAAAC
This sequence comes from Ridgeia piscesae, assembly GCA_025642075.2. NCBI lineage: Eukaryota > Metazoa > Annelida > Polychaeta > Sabellida > Siboglinidae > Ridgeia > Ridgeia piscesae. The sequence continues at coordinate 694,105 of JAODUO010000323.1, forward strand.
GTCTCACACCTGAGACTCGATGTACTGGTATTTTGCCTTATTATTATTATCGCATCTGTTTATTGGTGTATTGTTCGCGGACGACAACGCGTAGGTGGTCACTCGCTCTTGTCGCGAATTGCGGTCAGTGGTTCCCACACACTGCCAACTGCCGTAACCGATATTGAACAAATTATCCGCAGTGACTGGCAAATCTGTAATAATACCACGTGACCAATGACCTTCTGCGGACAACCAGAAGGTAATGCCGCTTGTAAATGAGACACTGGACAAGGAACGGTCAGTCGGTAGGCGCAGGTATGCTTGTTAGAACAAAACTATTTATAATCACGACACTGAAAGGTCAACGGCTGTGATTCGTGTCGCAGACGGTTTTGTTGTGTGAACGTTTGATGTAAGGTCAACTTCGCGCCTGGACTGTCCACTCGAGCACGCACCTAATTATATTTAGACAGTCTGATAGATGAGTTACAATCACATAGAGAAAGTACTTCAATAGTCGACTGTAGGTGTTTTGTTTATATCTTTATTGTGGGTCAACGTGAGAAACTCGCTCGACCGACCTCGTCACTATTTGCGAGGTGGTTATTTGTGTATAATCGGCGTAAATATTTGAGCCCACTTTCTAGTGTTGATCGTTGAATGGACATTTGCTACAAAGTGATATGTCCTCGAAACAGCACAAACAATGACTGAGTTAGTTGGTTACTTCGCGGGTGGGCTTTGACGACTGGTATTATATTGTTATCGGTGATCACTGTTTGGCTTCGTTCTTTTTCTGGTCTAGTGTTTGTGTCTGTCTGTCTGGTTGTCTGGGTGTATGGTATCCGTGTATGTGTGTAACCATGACACGATCACCGAAGCACGTCACCCGTGTTACTTGCACAGTGTACAGTCAAACACACACACGCGTTACAATTCTGCGAAGGAAACAAACGTGTGTTTGGGGGACGTAACCCAGGAACAAACGTCTCCGTCAGATGTACGCCAAAATTCCCCAGGCCCGCGCTAATACACATTACACAAGGGCGCGGTTGTTTCCTAACAACTATTGACGTGAAAACAGTTTGCGAAAGTGTTGTGGTTATCAAGATCGACAAAGCCTCTGTTCAGCTGGCGCATTGAACAGACATAATACAACGGAGGAGATACCCCCTGCTCCCACATGTCCGTATACACGCATACAAAACAGTCACCAAACACTAGGCCTATATACCAGTTATTAGGGTAATTTCACGTCATTTAAACATTTTGCGGAGGATGCGTTCCCCGGAACAATGCGCTGCTGTATTGGGGCCTACCTAACAAAGTCAACGACCTGATACTTTAACTAATTTTGGTCTACCAAGACCCCTCTCCTACACTGACATTGCATCGCTGTGTAAAATTAGAACTATTATCGCGACTGATTGATAGAGTAAGCGGGTGTTTCAATTGATCCGCAAACGTTTGTTACACTCCGGTTAACAATCCGCACAAGTTCTTTGCCCTTATGTTAACAAACTTCTTGACCCAGCCTACGCGAAATGATGACCTGTTGACTTATATTAAGACGATGGATGAAATGTCAAACGACGAACGACATTGATTAAGTCCCGCGGTGGTTGTCCCCGTAAAATAAACACGGAAACTCCGTTTGCAGGTGACATTATTTTAATGTGTCTCTCCATCAGTATGTAAAACCCCGCGTCCCCCCTCGCCCCGAGTGTTCCACTTCCTCAAGGTCAAGAGCATGTCTAGCGTGTCGGACACTTGCCCCTGTCATGACAGACGACACCTCGAGGACACTTCCGGCGCTGTGACACTCGACCGGTGATCGCCGGAATACTAAATAACTTTACGTAAGTTTCATTCACTAGATCGGCTTGTCGTAAGACAAACACAGCCAGTGAGATTCGCATTTGACCCGATCCGAATAAATGATTGACCCCGGTGTCGCCCACACCTGACCACTTCAACCGTTGTCGTTTATTAGGAGTCACGTGGTGTTCGGTAGGCATATGTGTGCATAGAATCATTACATCACATTCTTGCATATAGTTGGTTGGATAATGCTTACAAAACATTGGCTATGTAGAGGCTGAACAACATTTTCAAACAAGACACAACGTTAAAGGCTCACTGTGTTTTACATAAAAACAGTACGTTAATTCCGGACGTTTATGGCAATATCATTGCTATCACATAATCATTAATGGTTGTTTGTTAAGATTTAATGCAGGCAATGCTACATGCGTATTCTTACCATCTACAACTTTTTTGATTCTACTACAAATCTGATCACAAGTAGAACATCGACTGGTGGAAAACGGAAAAGGTGATTTAATTAACATGAATTAATAAGCGGTGCATTCTGGATATTCACGAAGGTTTCTGTGCAGCGTGGAATCCCCGAGCGAAGACCAGACAGTGTACCTCATGTGACGTAGTCAATGGCCACAGTTTGACAACCGCGACACCTAGCGGGTTTCTTCAACACGTTGTCTTGAATGAACTTGTCTGGTTTCCTGTTCTCATTCCCTTAGCGTACTCAATTCTTTGCGCACACAAAAGAACGACGCATCAGGCTCAAGCGCATTCAAAGAAGACGAGGTTTGTGCATTAAGAATACAATCGTCTGCGTTTGTGGGAAAACGGAATGCTGTGGTCGCCTGAGTCATGAAGCAAACCGTTGTTTGTACATTCCTGTGCCTCTTTGGTGCATCAAAGACATTTCCGCCTGGACCACAAAGAACTAGACATTCGCGTCCTCGTGTTTGAACGAGATGGAACAATTTCGGTTACAACATTCCAACATTGTTTGTTTTTTCATTGTAGTGGGTTTGTGATCAAAATGAGCCGACAGTTTTAAGGCTTTTATGTTTTATTGGTTTCTTAATTAAAGAGGTGGAACTTGGGTAGGGTGACCTACGTCATTGCTTGTTATATACATACGTCATACTAGGTCTGAACCGATATGGAAATCCCATCATCCTTTGAAATATCTAGAAGAGCTACCCTTTCAAGTGCCTGTCACGTGGAACCCCAAATATGCGACATTGAGGATGATATCTGGGAACGTTGCATATTTTAATGTCATTTCTATATCAGTCTTAAAGTAGAACGGTTTTGATACGGCCAATGCAATGCAGTTCATTCAGGCACAACAATGGAGGAATGTGACATTTAACGTCACTGTATCTACTAATTGGTTTCCGAATACAACGTGTGAAATTATATTAATCACACGTCGTCATAACGCTATAAATACACACATACAAACACCACTAACCATTCTATTTGTAATTTCTACTGTACACGCTCTATATGTGTCGCGTTTAACTTTGTGATTGCTGTACCGCCTTTTACGTTGGCTAACAAACTTACACGAAAGACACACGAAAGATGCGCGCGTGTGATTTGTGATCGAGTAACACAAGTCGAACCGAGCCGTGTGTAAAGTGTCCTAATACCCTTGACACACCTCGGCGAGTAAGTAATCCGCGCATCTAGTATCTAGGTTAGGGGGTCGTTTACAAACATCTGTGACTGCGTTTACGTTTATTCGTATACATCGTACGAAAGCGGATGGGTCAGTGCAGACCTATATGTTATAACATATATATCGATCGGGTGTGAATTGCCTAACCATTGGCTATGCATGTTTTGTAAATGTTGCTTTTATAATGGCAAACGCATACTGCGTAATAGGAGTCTGACAAGTATACCTAAACCGTTCAATCCGGAAAAGTGTTGACATTTTAAAGTTGTCATTCACGGAATGGAAGGAGAGAGAACACTGCATTCTGAACAAATCGACAAATATGAATTGCGGTCCTTGAGTCACTTTGTGGCCACTTACTTAAACGACGTCAGGCTGTTGGACAAAAGTATTTTTTCTTCACATTTTGCATGCGCGTCTCCAATAATTATAGGGCCATACGGCTGACCTTTCCGTGCTTGCTAGAAGTACAGTCAGGTAGCCATGAATTGCTACATTTGATCATCTCAATCATCTGCCCCAAAGCGCAAACACGAATCCTCTTTTGAAAAAGAACAAGTTTGATGCGTGCTAGACACTATCGCTATTGTCTGCTCTAAACCGGTCGCTTCTTTCGGGCGCTGAATTCTAACAGCCACCACTTCATAGGTGGCGAACTCGGAGTCAAAGGTCAATATTTTTAAAGGTATGCAAAAGTCAGTGTTTTGTGCCTGATGTTTTATGTTTTCAGACCAATTTCCAGGTAAGTGCAAAGCCGCAAACCTCCGACAGAGTGGCGAGTGTTTTTACGTCCATTAGCTACGTCATTGACGGCATGATTAACGCAGAAAGAGCGCAAAATGAATTGCTCCAAGCTGCACCCCAGCCAGAGTTTAAGCACACGGAGACGTGCGTTTCTTGTGATGACGTCGAGTCTGTTTGAACAAGTAAAATAAGTAGCAGCAACGTTTTTTTACTGTGAACCCGATCCTGTCTGTTCCTCACTTATTAATATGCCGTCGATAAGATTATAATACATACGTTTGTCTTATGCTGTCGGCCAATCTTCGCATAGTAACCCAGCAACAGTGGTGGTTTAATGTTGAGCCACGAAACATTCAAACTAAGTACAGAAACATTCAAATATTATAAAAAGCAGCTACTGGCAATACTGCCGACATATGTGTGGGCTAAGTTTTTTCTAAGGATTTCTCCTTGACTTGGCTGAATCACATAACTATTGTGGTAAACGGGACGAACAAAACCGATTCAGCAAACTTCCGGTTAATAGTTATTCGCACGCCTGGCTCGAGAGGTGATTCCGGCTGACGGGATAGAATAGACACCGTCACCTTAACGGTTACACAACGTAAGTAACTAATAAACAAAAATAACCTCATTAACGTCGTTTTGTTTTTGATGTCATAAACGGCGTGCTGTTTTGACGGAGCCCCCAAAAGAGTGCCTGGCTAGACGACGGTTGACCCGACGGGTTGACAGGCAGACAGCGGGCTATCTGTGTTGTTGTTGTCGTCGTGTGCTTTCGAGCAAACAGCCTATTTATGAGCACCCTGTGCTTATTTGTCTGGGGCGCGACAAAAAGTCAACGTTGCCTGCCTAACGAGGCGAGGCGTTCAGACTAGTCTGGTGTCAACTATCGACGTCTGAAGAAAGTGCGTGTCAAAGCGGCATGCATAAGATGGAGAACGCGCGCGCGTCACGACATACCTGCGTGTTGACGCGAATTAAATGACGTCCAGATTCTTCGTTCATTTACTTCGAGGTGAAAACGAAAAGTCAGATGGGCAAAGGGCACAGTAATTTACTGCTCGATAAAACTCCCATCGGGTAATTTTTGCACGCAAAGGTCGAAGTAACTGTATGTGTGTTTCAACACATTTTATACCAAATTAGTAATGTTTATTTTGCGTGCAAGGTAACAAATACAAGTAGTTGGAAACATATCGACGTATTCAGCATATTGCAAAGAATGGGCGAATATATTCTGATAAACAGAAGGTAGCGAGCGGGTGGCAGCAGAATAAAAGGAAGATCAAAGAGAAGATGACACGACAGCATGGAACGAGACCTTGAGGACAGGAGCAAAAGGTCAAGAGCGGACGACTACTGTTGATGACACGGGGTAACGGAGATCAGCAATAAGCAAAGCAAAAAAAGTGACGTGGATCGTGGACAAATCGTTGCAAAACGTTTGCTTTACGTGTCTCCTCTGTCTCAGCTAGTGCATGGTCTACGCGTCCTCTTCTCGCCTCTCCCGTTGTTTCCTCTCATCTTCTCGCCTCTCGTCTACGTGCCTCTACTTGCCTCTCCTCTCATCGCTTCTCCTCTCCTCGGTTTTCCTCGGTTCTCCCCGCCTCGCCTCTCGTCTACAGGATACACTTATAACACTGTGTATTCTATTATTAAGAACTTTGTATTAAAACAAGTAACACACAAATCGATTTAAGTTCATGGCCCCTATCTCCCAGTGTAGAGAAATTTGTAAATACTAGTTGTTTATTGGGCCTGGATGTATTGCAACATCTAAACGTACACGGGGACCTACTTGTCAACCCTTGATTGAGCGAAGGCCAAGGACAGTGAATTGACTGACAGTATTCTTGCTGCAAGTCTCTTTTGGGAGTAAGCCAACATTTTGCGACACACAACACTAACACGGGTGACAGATCATGGCTACTGCGACATTTGATAATCGGCAGTCTGAAGCCGGCGTGTTTACGTCTCAGCATTGGGGAGGACGTGACTCGGCGTGCGGCTGGCAGAACTTGATATTTGAGAACGTTACAATAGTTAACCGTGTTTGTGCCACGTTTACCGGATAATCCCAAGGTCTTCGTGCACGAAACGTTTAATCTTATTCGGCTCAGTGATTGGGACAAATGACCGCGGACATGTTTCTATGGTTGTACGTCAGTTCAAAGGAAGACCCACTGACTTCACCTTCAGTGGCGGTACAATCACAGGACAGTCTCGGACGAGTGGACGAAGGCAGGAAAAACAACGAAATATTTGGAGACAATTTGTAGGGAACAGTAGGAAAAGGAACAAATGGAGCAACATGAAACAGGCTTTGTTTAGACTAGGAAGTCTATTAAAAGTAAAAACAATCGTTTTCATTTATGTGTCCACCTACTAAACTAAACCAATCGTACTTGGTACGATTGTTCTTTTTGCATCAGAATCCTCTACCTTTGAAGGTCTTAAATAAAAGTGTAGCGAAAGAGTACGTTGGATTATTTGTTTGATCGTATGGTAGATATATTCACAAGGAGAGACCGGGTTAGACCACCAAGGACAGGGAGAGGACAAGAGGAAGAAGGAGAGCAAAATTAACTAAACTAAGAAGACGAAGAAGAACAGCATAACACTTATATCGACCCGGACAACTTATAACACAGCAATTTAAAGAATTGAACCATTCCCATTGTAATGTGCGAAAATAAAATGTTATTATATTTTATTTAAGATGATGCGTTACAAAGGTGACGGTAGGACTAGCCAGCATATTTTCTTAATCTAGTCTAGGTCTACATTAGCACATCCAATTGTACGTATAAACTCGTGAATTCCCCGAGTTACATCAAATGTTAGGGGGAAATCGAGCAATAGATTTAGAAACATGTAAATGGGAACTCCATTAAATTACACAAACACCCTTCTAGGGAAAACCGATCAACACATTTCTGCAGCACACAAGTAAATTGAGAATTCCTTTAAACTACACAAAATAGCCTTTTAGGGAAAACCGAGCAACACATTACTACAACACATATGTTCGTAATATCCTGAACGAGGAGCCGCGTGGTAGCGACAAAGGCCGCCGTGTGTCACGCCGGGGTCACGGGGGACAGACACATCAGCGTTCCTGAGGCACCGACGCGAGATAATGAGATGCGTGCCCGTGTCGGTGTCCGAGTGACCCAGTGAGGCGCAAACCCGGTCAGACGTCGTCCCCTTCCCGCGCGCCAGACTTCCCGCCATCCCGCCCGTCCCCCGCCACCCGCCATGATTACACGGTCGCGATAACATCACCGGATGAAGACCGCTGAATCAACGGACGAATAGCCAGCGGCCACATGAATGTCAACGCCCCCCGCGGTCCCCTCTCTCGCTGTCGGGGTCAACGCGTCAACGACCTAGCCTTGACGCCAGCAGATTTAGCTGTCACGATCGCTGTCACGGCAGGTGTAATCACGATGACGCAGCTCGTGACACGGTCGACGCGGCGGTTGCCTAATTACGAAACAAACGATTTGGCCTTATTTGAGTGCAAGCGTATGTGTGTGTGTGAAGGGATAGGGTGGGTGCGTGGGTGCGTGAGAATGCGGGTAGTTGTGTTAACGGTAGGGTTACGTCCACAGCCTCTTACACAATACTTCATCTTTTTAACTCGGGTTAGTTCTGTGTGTTCTCGGTGCAAACACGTAATTGTAGTATCGCTGCACTCGATGTTTTTCTTTTCCTGTTTTGTCGTGTACCGTTCTCGTGCACTATCCGGACTGGATATCTTACTCGACTAACTCGAACCCCGGGTATTGGGTATTATAATATTATTATCGTCCGCCCACTAGTCTCTTGTGGTGCAATCATGGCGGGAAATTCCAGGCCCAGACAATACAATGGCTCCGGATAGGTTGACCCGGAATATTTCGGCTAAGGACTTACCGTCTGTTTGACTGAGGACGCCATGACCCAGTGTGCTCTGTTGCTAACTAGCAACAAATGGGTTCTTGTTCGTTTTCGCCGACCAAAAAGAACTATATATTTACTGATCTAAGGTATCGTTCAGTTTATCCGTTCTGTCCGTCCGTCTGTTCTTTTCTCCGTCGTTCCGCCTGTCCGCCTGTCCGTCTGTCCGCCTGTCCGTCTGTCCATAAGTCAATTTGTCCATTTGTTTGCATGTGCCGGCATGCATGCATGCACGGAAGGGTGCGTGTCTGTCCAGGGAGCTCTTTATAGGTTTTCTGTTTCGTTGTCTCCGGCAAAATGAGATCTGACAACGTGAAACGCATGTCATAACTCACGACTTATTCGATTCAGTGATTTGCGCTCTGACAGTTGAGAGAGCGTCTGCCCACGTTAGACGTGGGCGATTCCAATGTCGTTGACACTTTATACCGTAACCGCACAAACCTTGACATTCTCTGTTCGTCCTTTGCTAATCTGGAGAACCGAGATGGCTCGTATTGAGAGCAAGCAACGGGCCTGGACGGAGAAGCAATAACCACATCGCTCGAACAAAATACTTCACCGCCAGAATCCATAAACAGCTTCAAATGATATTGGCTCAAACAAACACAACCCGTGTGATCCTTGTAATCACGTATCGTGGTTGTTTTGTTGTGGCTGCATATTTCAACAGAAGCTTCAATTACAGTATCCATAAGAACCACGTCGTGCTCGTTAACAACAAGATGAATGGAGATTTGTGGTCAGTTCACGATGCAGATTCGAACACGTATAGTTCCATTCGACGCACACAATTCACACGGCATGTACACGTGCCGCAGTAGGTTGCTGAGCCGCCATCCCTGGTCATATGACAGTGCGTGGAACACGGATCGTCCATTGTAACACGGCAACTGTTTTGTGTTTAAAGACTAAACTAAATTATTAAACTGCCAAGGAATGCCGATTTACTATTTTGAAAGGGAACCGTGTACTAAAGCATTATCAAAACAACGTTAATCTCCTGAAGCGATGTTTGAATGTTTATTGTTGATTCATCTCGGTAAGTTTAGGCACAGTTGTTGCACAGTTTTTATCTTCTGACTGTTCTACACAAATAAACTACTTTTAAGCAACCTGACAGATTACATCATCTTCTGGTACTCTTCTATAAGACAGTTTTATCCAACTCTCATTCCGAGTTCGTCGTTTCTTCCATTCTTCCGTTTCACAACCGTGAGTATCCTGCATGCATGCGTTTTAAAGGCTGGATTTGTGCGATTGATTTACTAATTTTATTCAGCATGCCAACGACACGATAACAACGGATGTGGAGAAGGTTTAGCGTCTTCTCTCCTTCCCTTTTCTTTCTATTAAACAACATTTAAGGTAAATAAAAGATAAATATTCTTACACAGCTCAAAGCGCTTTACTTTTTACTTCCTGATAGACCTGTTCAATCAACACCATCTCGACTTCTCTGGGAAGTATCCAGCCACGTTGCAATTAATCCGCGAAGACTATTCGCAAACAAATACCCCCCACTGTCAGGTACTCATTCATACAACTGAGTAAACTGGAACAATGCACAGTGAAAAAGAAAACCTGCCCAAGGTTTTACACGACACCACAGGATTTAAACCCGCGTTCTTTAATTAGCTGCGAGTCCGCAGCCCTACCCACTGCGCCACCGCGCTAGTGTCCCGAGTGACGTGAAAAGAACGCTGCCACCAGTCTACGCTGTCCACGGGGACCCGGGTCCCAGACAGACCGATGTAGGCCTGTGTAGAAGTAGGTAGACGGACGAGCATGTCGCTGGGTGTGGCTGTCCTGCCGGGGAGGCAGCACCCGTGTGCCCGGCGTGTGAAGATGACACCGTATCAGTTTCACTTGACAACTCGTTGTCGCTCTCTCTAGACTGTGACGACCTGGGAACACCGCGCCAGACGTCTCCCGTTACGTACTGGGGATGACTTCGGGTCAAACGAGTTCGAAGCCCCTCTTCAAACCCTCCGTCCCTTTCCCAGGCGTGCGAACGTGTCCTGATTTACGTGGAACGAAAATGTGTAAATGCGCCACATGTGTTTGAGCGGTAAATGACAGGTCGAAATGATATCGCGTACCGTAGGGCAGTGGTTACTGCAACAGACTGTCAATCGATACATACAATAGGGTTTGAATTATCTTGTTGCTGTTGGCTTGCCTTGATGTTTATCACTCTACATTGCATCAATTCTCTGGATTGTACAAACATCTTGCCTGTAGACAGGATGGATATTACAGAGTTATAGTGTATACATAATTATGTGCATGCATGCATTCTTTTCGCGAAATCGGCGTCGCCGCAACATTGTTGAATTCTTCCAGTAGGAACTGCGATTGAGATTGAATGAACTTATCTGTATGTCGGGAAATGTAATAACCGTATTGAGGAATCATAAAGATAGGATACGGCGTTATAAAAGTACCTAGAGTTATATCCCGAGGTTGCATTGAATGTCCTCCGCAACGGCATGACGGACACGAACTGTTAAAATATTGTCAATGACGGTGGATGTCATTAATAAGAAATACCGTGCAAGATAACGACACAGTAATTCTGCGCATTTGTTTTATTCGAAACTTCGAAGTAAACATAATCTCAGAACTGTACAAAACGTCAACGGATTGACAACACGGCGACCCCGCCTATTCACCGCTCAGGCCCTATATGCATGTCGACGTCTCTTCTAAATACAATTTATCACAGGCATTCATTTTTGCGCGTCACTCACTTTACCCGGGCAAAACCCGGCCTTGATAAATTGGAGACTGTCGACAGGCAAATGTGAGGAACGACGGGGAGCGACGACTTATGGCGTCATTAGTGGACACATCGACGTCATTAAACTTGGAGAAATTACCGTTTCGAAGAACTGGCGCAACGGCCTAACGGGACGGTGTACGGACAGTTAGCAATGTCACGCACGCTGACCCGAGTGGACTGGTCAATGGCGAGTGCACTATCTACACTCGTCGCGCGTAAAACGTAGATCATAAATCATCGTCGCCCGCCGGATGGGTTAAGCAGTTTATGGTCACCAGCTGTGATGTGGCGATAAACGGCCCCACGCAGCTGACTGACCGTATCAGGCCACGTCAGACATCATAACACGGACACGTCATAGACCATAACACGGACACGTGACAGATCACAACACGGACACGTGACAGATCATAACACGGACACGTGACAGATCATAACACGGACACGACACAAACCATAACACGGACACATCGCAGGCCATAACACGGACACGACACAGACCATGACACGGACACGACACAGACCATGACACGGACACAGACTGTCCGAGGATGCGTCACAGACCATGCATACCCAGATGGTTCGGGAGAGGTTTTCCTTACGCGAATGGTTGGCTAAAATAAATAAAAGTTGGCCGTCTTGTGTGTTACTTGTGGTCCCGGTTTGCACAAAACAAGGAGACTCCAGGAAGAATTGTTGTTTTGTCATCACTAGGAATTCGTTAAGAGTGACTAGTTGGGGTGTATCCCAAGACGTTTCCAAATGTTTTGAGACCCTGGGATTATCGTGGGACAATGTGCCTGGACAATGGAAATATGTAACGTTGTAAAATGTAAATAAGCCCTGTTGCATTTAGACCCCCGTGAAAAAAGGTGAATTGAGTTGAATGAGTTAATTGATCCATCGGTGTAGCTATTGTAACGAGAAACGAAACTGCAAACAAGTTTTTCAATTTTTTTGTTTACTGGTAGTATAGCAACAACAGTCATTTCAGTATTTTGGCGTTATAACATTTCTCATGCCTATTAACATTATTAAGCTTAGAAAAACAATTCTGCCTATCATTTCTCAATTTATGCAGGCGCACGTGGCCTACCTGGCTAGCGGTTTTCCAAATTAACGTCCCTAATATGAGTGCGGAAGACGCAACTTTGCTCTGAGATACGTCCACACATGTAAGTAGTATACAGGGACATACACATTTCATACATACATGCATGCATGGATACATACGTACACATACACATATATTACACGACAGCTCGATTATAGATTTGTCCAGTTAAAAAGTGGATACATTTATTACAAACACGAAGCAATTGACAGACATTGTCTTGCCGTCCTTGAGCCTGGGGGGAACTGTGACGAGATGTCAATAGTCTGACATTGCCTAAAGCCACGCGTCATTATCACTTCCCCACACCCATTTGCACCCACGTTCCCATTGACGACACGCACGCAGGCACGATGTTGTGCCGTGCACACGGCTGTGCGTGCGTTCGCGCGCGCGTATAAACACGACTGTTACTGCGAATTAAACGATACGTGAATGAACGATCCCACATTAATGGCGGATCGGCGCAATAATATCGAGTGTCAACAACGTCACTCGGCTTGTCTTGTCTGCTTCCGTTGACGTCTTTCCTTCATTCAGACACGTTACGACGACATCAATCAAACTAACGGCCGAGGACGATCGCGTCGGTGTCTGGGCGAGTCGTCGTCTCGCGTTACCACCGACCGGTGCTCTCGGCCCCTCACCTCCCACGGTCGGCGGCGGGAGGTGTCGAGACGTGTCGGGACAACACCTGGACCACACCGCACAACGCACGCACAGCGAACCGGAAGTAAGAGCGCCGTACCTGGCTGGCTACGCGTCGATCAGCATTGTTGTGCTGTGCTGGCTTAATTGAAACCAAGGCTTATCGTCGCGGGGAATTCTATCCTGTATAGGCCCAATGTTAGGATTTAATTTTAATAACAAATGGCCATTTGTCCCAAATGACAGTCGTGCAAGATGCTGCTGTTGCCTAAATAAATTTATTCTTGTCATCTTACAGACCTACACACTGAGGAAGGGGTATTACTATTGCAAGCCCGTGGCGTGATCGATGATTTCGGGTGCGTGTTCGTCATTATTGCGGTGTCAATGATAGCGGTAACGATTTTCCCGGTCGTTGGGAGGGGGGGGTGGGCGTTAGTTATGGGTATTTTTGATGACAGCAGGATGCCTGTACTGATATGTCGTGCACTGCGAATGCCTGGTCTGCACATTCAATGTTAGTAAAAATTAATATTTATTTTACCAGAGGGCAGAGGAAAAGAAAATGTTATCGTCTTAAAATCACGCGAATTTCATTGATGTATATTGGAAGCGGAAGTAACGCATTAGAGAACACAACGATTCTTCCGGTGCTAGTTCTGGTATACTAACAGACTCTCGCAAGACTTTGGCGCCGCTAGCTACCCGCGGTAGAAAAAGAGCGAAACTGCAAGTCCCCGCAGGGAAGGTCCCAACCGCGTCGTACTCAACACCGTCTGTTGACATGGGATATATACTATGTGTTTTCGTTACTAATTTACCAAAAAAGGTCCGCCGTGAAGTGAAACAAGTGTGCTCGAAGTGCTTTTTGCTCACAGTACATCTAGGGACGTGGATCACACACATAATGTCTGTATACAAGTGACGCAGGTTTTCAGGAATCATATACGATCAAATAAGTTTAACATTGTTCACGTTTTAACTACACTTGTTTAAACCGTTGGAATAATAGTGTAAGTCAGAGTGCAACGTCATTGTCGTTTCTTAAAACGTGACAGAATAAACATGCAGGTTCAGTTACAACTTCTTGGAATCTGTTGTAAATTACCTAGAAACAATGTCTTGTATCATGCTAACTATATATAGTTATAAATTTTATTCACGGACACAGCATAAAATACCAACAGTACTGTAACGACTTATTGTCGCCATTTTGTAATAAATTTAATTTAAGCAGTGATGCTGGAAGAGTTCCTGACGTCACTGATTCGAACATTTATTATCAGAGAGGAAATGGAGACTATCGAATTCGCAATCTGTGGAGAGGTGTGTTCGAATGGTGTTATAGAAGTGACGCACTTCCGCACAGATGGTCGAAACGATAATAACAGATCTACGATTATCAATACTTTTATTTTGAACTTGAATAAAAGTACAAGTGACTCATCTCAAAACTACTAAAATATAAAAGTTAAAGCACATTGAGTAAAAAGTAGCTTTCAAAAGTACCTGAAATAACAGTGCAAGAAGATAACGTTTTAATTTCAGTATTACAACAGGCGCTCGTCAAAACAAACCTTAATTGATTTAACCGAATAACAGAAATAAACGAAAGTAACAAAGTAACAATTATGTTTTACTTTAGATACTACGTCACATGTCACAGCTGACGATTACATTGCATTTGTGACGACGACGACGACGACGACGACGACGACGACGACGACGACGATGGCAACGACAACAATGACAACCACGAAAACAACTAAAATAACGACGACAACAAAAACGATATATATACAACAACCAACCAACAATAACTATCATTATAATATTAATATTACGTAAATCAATCTTATCCTGTTATATAAGATCGCACTCGGAGACAGACCAGTGCGTTGGATTCTGGGAAGTCATGATTTAATGGCGCAATAAAATTGATGAGAAGGTCGGGTGAAACCTGAGTAGAATGGCCCAGTTACACTCGCGTCGGTGCAGCGGTGCAAGTGTACGCAACAAACAGGTCAGTAGTGGTGGTGTACGCAATAAACGGGTCAGTCCATTTTGACGTCGATGAGCGGAGAAGGATCACACGCGAGTGACGTCAAACGTGTGTTTGGGATCATCTCCGTAGATCCAACGTAATCCGTTATGACGGCCGATGGTTGATCCGATAAACAAACGGGTTGAACGTTGTCACACCAGCGGCAGATAGAATTAGCACTTCGTTGGTTACCATAGTTCGCTATAAATTAGGATAACAGTTTTAATCCGTGTCCAATCGCGACTTAACTCGCTAATGCGGAAGAACAATTGCAGTACTGCTAAAAAAATGGTTATATGCACGAAATGTAGTGTTTATAAAACACGATGTTACGTGTATGTCGCGCGTATATTTAGTTATTTAGATGAGTATAATCATATGTGTGTGTGTGTGTGTGTGTGTGTGTGTGTGTGTGTGTGTGTGTGTGTGTGTGTGTGTGTGTGCGCGTGTGCGCGTGTGCGCGTGTGCGCGTGTGCGCGTGTGCGCGTGTGCGCGTGTGCGCGTGTGTGCGTGTGTGCGCGTGCGCGTATGAGTGTGTGTGTGTGTGTGTGTGTGTGTGTGTGTGTGTGTGTGTGTAGAGAGAGAGAGAGAGACGGGACAGCGCGGAGCACAAAAGTAAATCTACTTAAATATAAGAAAACCGTCCAGTTATAGGATATCTCAGCATCTTTCCATCTCATTACCCAACAATACGTTAGCATCAAAGACCAAAGTTCTGCATCAGGGTAATACACCTCTCGGTTCAAAAACATACCGTAATAATTATAGGTCATATACGTGTATTTGATAGCGAGTTCAACTACATGAACCTAGATTTGCTGTTCTAACGTAGTATTTGTCACAGAATGCAAAGGGTGTTGACATGAGTCGATTTTAAACGACACAGTCATAGAGTTACTGCAACTGAGCGTGACAACATCTTATCTGAGAGTATCCCCTATACAGTAGCATTTCACCCGTCGTCTAATGAACATATGAACATAGTTGTTAGCCCCGCGTCGGCCACCAGCACATTCAAATGATAAACTTTAAAAATATATACTGTATAAAATATATATTCTTCAGATGAAAACAAAAGATGACACTATTACAATCGGTACGTATATACCGATTTTAATAGAGTAAATGTAATCTTTTGTTTTTGACGAGCCTCTGAGAAAAGTTTCCCAGAGGTGTTGATGCACGAGGCATTCTCATGTTTCGTGGTATTGTGTTGTGTTGTGTTGTGTTGTGTTGTGTTGTGTTGTGTTGTGTTGTGTTGTGTTGTGTTGTGTTGTGTTGTGTTGTGTTGTGTTGTGTTGTGTTGTGTTGTGTTGTGTTGTTGTGTTGTGTTGTGTTGTGTTGTGTAGTGTAGTGTAGTGTAGTGTAGTGTAGTGTAGTGTAGTGTAGTGTAGTGTAGTGTAGTGTAGTGTAGTGTAGTGTAGTGTAGTGTAGTGTAGTGTAGTGTAGTGTAGTGTAGTGTAGTGTAGTGTAGTGTAGTGTAGTGTAGTGAATAAGTGCCGCGTTGTACTATGGAGCGTAGGTCCGTGTTTGATTATTTTGATGTAACACGTTACCGAATATTGCAATAGCAATTGAATTGCGCTTATTCACTGTGCATATCTATAACTGGCGCGATATTTGAGCTGTTATGACGCATTCGTAACAAGAGTTTTTCTGCGCGTGGCATTTTGCCAGGTTTTTGGCTGTTTGAAAACCAAAGATATTCGTGTGGTTGGTACCATTTGACCGCAGAGCTGCCTCCGGGCCAAACGCTCGGCTGAATGACTCGACATAATCATTGGAACTTGGTCACATGACATTTGGTCACATGACATTTGGTCACACGACATTTGATCACACAATACTGGGTGTGATTCGGTCACGATGTTATTATTATACTTACAATAAAATTTGATGACTAATGTCATGATACATAATTGTGTGTGTGTGTGTGTGTGTGTGTGTGTGTGTGTGTGTGTGTGTGTGTGAGTGTGTGTGTGTGTGTGTGTGTGTGTGTGTGTGTGTGTGTGTGTGTGTGTGTGTGTGTGTGTGTGTGTGTGTGTGTGTATGTGTGTATGTGTGTGTGTGTGTGTGCGCGCGTGCGTGCGTGCGTGCGTGCGTGCGAGTGTGTGTGTGAGTGAGTGATTGAGTGAATGAGTGTGTGTGTATGTGTGTGCGTGCGCGTGCGTGCGTGCGTGCGTGCGTGCGAGTGTGTGAGTGAGTGAGTGAGTGAGTGAGTGGTGTGTGTGTGTGTGTGTGTGTGTGTGGTGTGTGTGTGAGTGCGTGCGTGCGTGAGTGCGTGAGTGCGTGAGTGCGTGAGTGCGTGAGTGCGTGAGTGCGTGAGTGCGTATGTGCGTGTATATGTGGACGTGTGCATGGGTGTGTGCGCGGGCGTGTGTGTATGTATGTATGTATGTATGTATGTATGTAATTAAGGTAACTGACTTGACGTCATGTTCTTGTCAATAATGTAACATCATTTTCGACAACAATATTTTTTGAAATATGTTTTTTATTTGTTGAAGATGTCAATGGCAGCCGGCAGGGGTGCTGCGGTATGCATTATGCATGCATTTCCTCCTGGACCGTGAACGGCATGTGATGCCAAATGATATTTTCCGTCGTGGGTGGTCAACTTTATATGGCCTTATTTTAATCATGACAAATGCATCATGCAAATCTTACCATTTGAACATAATTTGTCTATAACCTGTTTCCAGATACATTACTTTTCATCGTGTTTGCTGCCATTCTGTGGACGCACCCGATACCAATTACTGGAGCGAAGCCAGACAGCGTCTCCGCATGGCGGCTTGACACTGAACTACACAGGACCACCTACGTACTCAGACGCCGGTGTTCCCCGCTTCTCCAAGCGATGTATTCCTCCCGCAAAAAACTCTCCACGAAGAAGCCGAGTTACGATGGATTTACGACGGCTTTTATTAAGGCGTGGGCCCAGACGCTCGTCTCGTCTCGTCTCGCGCAGAGGCCAGAGTCCAGCCGTGCATAAGTCTGGGCGTGCTGCGGAAGAGTTATGGCGTCGTACAGACACGATTATCGGCGGCAATAAAAATGATGTACGTCACATCTGAATGGCATAGTTGCGGCAGGCCGTGACGACACACCGAGGGGCAGGGACTGACCACACCGGGTCAAGGCTATAGGGCGTGCAAGTCTCGCGCGCGAAAACGAGGCTGGGGGCAGTTGGGGGCAGTAGGTCCAATATTATACTCCATGTTAACATAATATAGAACTTTGTTTTGTTTTGGTCGTAATAATCGAACTGTCCAGAAATAGCGTATTTCAGTTATATTTTCCGAAGGATTATTACAAGCAGAAGCAGTGGAACATTTTGCCGGTGACAATGATCACGGAAATCATGAATTTTAATCGATTATTATGGCGGTTGCCATGGCAATAGCGGCAAGTACTTATGTTTGGCGATCTTGACTGATAATGAAGAGTGCCATTTTTCGCGCATACAACCTGTTTGGGCAAAACGTATGCATGTGTTATGATTATGTGGTTTTAGACAACTAGTCAGATATAAGTGCTTATCGAAACCATAACGTACAACAATGTAAAACGCAAATTCCGTAAAAGACACATGCGGTCTAACATCGTGTCTATTATCTGCACAACGTAAATCGCTATGTGTCTATGATGGTGTGATAAACTCAATATTAAATCGGACATTTAAGATAAGAAACGTATAACACAAGATATTTATGAACTGATTTTTCTAGTTTTCATCAGTCGGAAGCTACAACTGTCCTCCATCGTTAGAATATTATTCTTGTGTCCAGTCCCCAACTAGTCTCGCTTAGTCCCCAATAAGCTCCAGTCGCGCGGAGTCACGCCATGTATCGTGACCCACTTGCAGGCCCTATTGGTTGGAGATTATGACCACGGCGGGTTAAGGCCAGTGGGCAGAGATTGTGACCATGGCGGGTCAAAGCGAGTGGCCGGAGACTGACCACTGCGGGTTAAAGGGTCTTTTGGTGATTCACGACTAGCCGTCGGAGATTCAGGCTACAGCGGGTCAACGCTAATGGTTATACATAAACTAGCACGAACGAACGAACGAACGAACGAACGAACGAACGAACGAACGAACGAACGAGCGAGCGAGCGAGCGAGCGAGCGAGCGAGCGACGAGACGAACGAACGAACGAACGAACGAACGAACGAACGAACGAACGAACGCACGCACGCACGCACGCACGCACGCACGCACGCACGCACGCACGAGCGCATATACCTGCCTCCTCTCTACGCCTAGCTGCCTACATTGATCGTGAGCCGTGACCGGAGAAGTGTCGTTTAGAATCCAGAATTGAAGCACCAAAATTAAAACAACATATCAATTTTTCCTAAATTGCGTGTTTGGTACATGCCATTAGGTGAAGACCTTATAGGCCTACGCATTTTATGGCAGGCAGCAACACTTAACATTAACCTCAGTATGAAATCCATGCAAGTCAATAAATACATTTGTTTTTGTGTATTAAACACTGCATATCTAAAGTCAGTTTCTACATATTTACTCAAAAGTATCAGTTCGTGATTGCTCGTGTTTTTGTTCCTTTGCTTTAACTGGAGGTCCACCAGTCGCTAACGAATCGTACAGTAATGCTCGCAAGTTCAACAACCTGGACATCTAGGGGCCGCTACAGTCGCGACGCAGTCTCGACTTGTCAAGCGAAGACGCTGTATTTCTGTCTTACTCAGCAATTCTATTCTCGGTCTCTGCCCTTCAGACGATCACTGCCATCCAAAGCTCGTCTGGCAGACAGGAGAGGTCTCAAGTCTCAAGTCACCGTATACCAGACATGCCCCAGACACACACGCTCAATGATTTCCTTGGCAACACGAGTCGGCTCCGGAACGAGCGGCACGCGCAGCGTCTCAGACATAGCGTACCCATGGCAACGACGTAAAGCGCAAGTACATTGCAATGTTGACGAAATTCCGAAGAACTCATGTTTACGTCGTCGACTTCGCGAAACAATAATAACAATAATAATAATAATAATAATAATAATAATAATAATAATAATAATAATAATAATAATAATAATAATAATAATAATAATAATAATAATAATAATAATAATAATAATAAGTATAATCAGTATAATCAGTATAATCAGTATAATCAGTATAATTATTATACGTAATCTTAAACGCGGATTGGCAAAAGTCGTTATTGGAGCATGGAACCGTCGAAAATGTATGTTGGAAAAACTATTTCAAACAATAATAATTATGATAATAGATAACTTCTATTCCATCGAAATCGTTACAAACCAAGCTTAAAAGTGCATCATAAGAATGTCCTAATTCGACGTCGCCGCGAAAAAAACAACAATAGCATCACGTCATAAAAATCATTACGTACGTCACGTAATCGCAGCTAGTTAATACTAATACTAATACTAATACTAATACTAATACTAATACTAATACTAATACTAATACTAATACTAATACTAATACTAATACTAATACTAATAATAAGTAACTTCTATATTGCAACGAAATAATTAAAACCAGCTTAAAGGCACATCAAAAGAAACGTGCGTCTACTTCTAGGGATACCGTTTACCCCATTCCAAGTTTTTTATTAGCCCCAAAATTGGTTGGATTATTTATTGTTAACGTAGAATGGGTTAGAAGACAGTCATGCTGATACGACAAAAACGGTTATTTTGTCTACCTTGAACTCAATACGTGTATTACCTTGGCCGCATGCAAATAGTGAGATTAGTGGTGTCAAATACATATCACATGTTATTAGTCTGCGTGGACATATAATCGCTTGTCAGCGGTCAGTGTCATGGCCAAATAAGAAAGCGAGACTTATGCATTCGTTTTTTGTGTGCATTTATATTAGTCGGTCTGTCTGCCACCCAGACAGAATACAAACCGTCCTAAACGATATCAATTCATCGGTGTTATTCATAAACATCCAGGAACGCTTTGACCAAAAATAATATTTTATCGTATAACAATAACATCGGCTTTAAATCACATAAAAAAGACACAGACACAGTCTGGTAAATAAAGTAGGTCATATATGACTTCTCTTTGTCGTTGATGCGCGCTCGATTAATCAGTCTTTGTCGTGTTCCTATGTACGGGTGCACCAGGCCACGCTACCCGCCTCGGGGTTTCTTCCGTTTTGCGCAATTGTCACATTACCCAGACGGCGTAAAGGGGGTCAGATACCGTCGCCCTTCTGTGTGGCAAAGGGGTGAGGGATATACATTTACCATCAACCGTCTCACGCCCTCATACGGGCATTCCCATAAGCCCTATCACCTTACGTGCGACGCCGACGGGCGAATTCCTACGGCGGGTCATGAGGTGTGCGCGTCAAACTCTCACAGGAGGCGTCGCGAGGCATTAAACGAAGCCGAGGCGATGCTGGTGGGAAATGTGCACAGACTGCGAAAAAAAAGCAGGAATGTCGTCTCTACAAAATTCCATTGCGTGAAGATGATTTGAAGGTGCAATAATTTCGCCACGAAAAACGTAGCACAGACATATGTATCATAGCTTGCGCTAGACATTGCTGTCGACATGAAAACTATATCATTGGTATTCAGGCCGGTAGATTGGTGGTTGATTGGTGAGTTTGTGAGGAAATACACCCAGATGCGCCTCCTTGTGGTACATCCAAGTATATCCCGCGATGTTCCCGAACAAATCCAAATTGCACATGTACCGATACCACCAAAAACGCTCCCATTTCATCTCTCACCCCGCAGAGTTACCCAAATGCACTCCCGCTCAGACTGGAAACCCGAAAAAAGTGCATCGCCTAAAGACACCCCAGTGCACTTTCCTTGGTGCTGCCCAAAACCCTTCCCCTGCACCCCCGTGACGTTTCAAAACAACCTCGACTGCACATGTCTTTGGGAACTAAACCCGTCTCTGCGGGGTGCGTACGGACCCATCGTTCACCCGCAGCCTACGGTGTGACCGTGGTGTCAGGTGCACCGAACAGATGTACACAGAAAATTAAAACTGTTTAGCTTTTCGTGGGTACAGAGCTTTTGCTGACGATATCTTAAAAGCGCCTCGGGGTAAGTCGTAAAACATAAACACCGAGGTAATGTGTATATTTTACGAACTGACATCTGTACTTATGTTTATGTTTCCTCGTGGCTCCGTGCAATCACCTTTTTAACATTTCTATGCATATTCTATGCAAAACAATACGCTCAAAACGTATCCATGTGAAAGTAATTAAATTGCAGTTTTTGCAGTGCGATTTGCGCATGACCTGCGAGGGTGATTGACGCGCACTCCACCAGGTGGCCCTAGCTGACGGCCCGGCATGCACGGCGGCAGGAGGTGACGATATCGGGGCGATCTACGCTGAATTTGCGCGGTTCACGACGCTCCATTGACTCTGGCGATTATCTCGAAAGAAAACGACTCCCGTGGATTGATGGCCTTATCACGACACAGACAGGTGGAATGTGGGCCCGCAGGTCACGTCTCACCTAGTTGCAGCAATGCACCGAGGCGAGGGAAGGCGGGAAAATGCCAATGCACCAAGGCGGAAAGGGGTCAGGAAGAAAAGGCGGGGAACTGGGTTGAAAGAAAAAACACGCGGGAAGACAGGGCGAGGTGGTGAAACGGGATGGAAGAATACTATAGGAGAATGTGGACGGAAGACAATGAGATTTTTTAAGTTATCAGTATGATGTGAATACTGATACGATATGTTACTTACACGACACTAACACTTACACTTACACTTACACTTACACTTACACTTACACTTACACTTACACTTACACTTACACTTACACTTACACTTACACTTACACTTACACTTACACTTACCCGACCCGACCCGCCCCCCGCCCGCCCGCCCGCCCGACCCGACCCGACCCGACCCGACCCGACCCGACACGACACGACACGACACGACACGACACGACACGACACGACACGACACGACACGACACGACACGACACGACACGACACGACACGACACGACACGACACGACACGACACGACAGATATATAATATATATATATATATATATATATATATATATATATATATATATATATATAATATGACACACATATATAGAGCGATTCACTGTAGGTCAACTGTGTCGTGACCGTGTGGTGGGTGACCAGACGTCCAGGTATGGGGACACGCCCCGCCACTGGAACACACGGCATCAATTAGCCTCGCCCAGGTGTGGAGCGACAATAAAATTATGGAAACCAGGCGACATAAAACATAATCACTATAGTAGGCCATTTGTGTTGTCCACAGGGCCTGAAGGTCGAGTGTTCTTGTCTGGTCGAGGTACGCGTGCGACAATGCACTTCATTGATGTGTGCTCCTGAGAGACACAACACACGGCGCAGGTGCGTCAGTCCGTTCATTAATGCGTGTTATTGGTGTACGCAATAAAACGGACAATAACGCACTTTATTAATGCGTGTTACCACAAGACACAGCCAGACATCAAACAATGCTTGTGCGTTATTGACGTACACAATAAGACCTGGCCATGCTAGAAACATCAAACATTACTGTCGTACATATGTTTATAATCACCTTACAATACGTTTGCGTGGTCGTTATTTGAAATAAAGCCATCACAATGCAGCGTCGTGTCGTAGCATTAATTGCGCAAGGGCATAACGCGGTTTGTGACCCTGAGCATACAACGTCGCACACTCGCACAATGAAACTGTTTAGCTGTTCCAAGTAACGGAGACGACTTGAAAGTCATTTATGCAGTTCACTCGGCTGTATAAAGATGTATATCTGTCTATAGACATTGCTGAAATTGCTTGAACGTAAATTTGCGCGCATAATAAGTGTATAGCATGGTTTAATACTTCACACTGAAATTGAAGTGGTTTTTGCTGTCCGAATTAAATTAAATGAATTAAATTTGCCCGAAACCACAATATATTACATACAAATGTCGTGACTTTTAATTATGCATGCAGTTGACAAAGAATGTGTAATTTGTTTTTAAAACAATCACAACCAAAAACTGTCTACAGCGGTATTAACTAATTCCCGTATGCATGACGCACAGATAAAACACAGGAAATAGACAAAGTCGCTCTGAGGTGAACCTCTGCCCTCTCGCGGAAACCACAGTCCCTCGTCCAGCTTCTAAATGAGAGGGAAACGCTTGAGGAAATGTTTTAACGAAATGTCACCCGAACTGCAACGAGGAAATGTCAGAGGAAACATTTCTTCGAAACGAGGAAAAAGAAAAAAGATGTCTATCGAATACGTCAACCAGTATGACGTTAGTAACATTACTTTGGTGTGTATATTCGTTAGCAGGTTGGACGGATGGCATGGTTTCCTTTAAACAATCTAGGTGTCCTTTCCATGAATCGGCTGCGGTAGATTAGTGAAATATGTCTTAGCTGCCAAACGATTTTAGCCTTACATTAAACGTGCTTTATTCTCTTGTTAAGAACACTAGCAAACATTACCATCCACTGAAGGAATACCGCGGTAGATGTCAGTCGTGTTGATAATAATATAAACCCAAATGTTAATGTTTAAAATCGAATAGCACTGTTACATAAACACCATAACGCGCTCGCAGATACTGTTTGTTTGTTCAAAATTGTGAAGGTATGAGATTTTTTTTTTTCACATCAATCAGTAAACCCCAGTCGTGATATAGTAGAATTTTCAAATTATGTTTGCATTACTTTGCATTCGCACGAAAGTGAACATAAGCAAGACTTCGTGTAGCCAATTGCTGATAGGATCTATAGGTTATACGTTATCCTTTTAAAGTTACGAACTCCGCGCACATTACGTTTTATGTTCCGAACAACTGGTAAAAAAGTGTTACGTTTTTTTCGTGGGGTCGTAGATTAGTCCCTGGAAGTTTGTAGCCCGAGTTGCAAACCGTTTTTGACGACACAATTTCACATTCCCGCATACATACGCAAGTTCGATTATAGTTATTATATGACATTATGAAAGAAGAAGAGTACACAGCCTCAGTTTAAATAAATAGTTAACAATTTATTTTACTCTGCTCGTCACTTCCCACATCCCGGAAGAAAAGGAATGGTGTGATATTTAATGTCTTAACAGAAACAAATGTATTACTTCTATGAAAACGGCCTAAATGTCACGTTTGCTGAATGGCAGATAGGATCTACCTCATGACGTATTACATTTCACTGACGTTACTGCGTAGGTTGTAAACGTCACCCCGTCTATTTATTTACGTTTAATGTTACTGTATATCTATCTATTTAACACCCAGCCATCGTGAACTTTACTGTAGGTGTGCGGGCGTGTTTATTTCCAATAATTAAGCTTAAGTGCTTAGAATTTATCTGTCGAGCACCGATAAAACAAGTCTAATTAACCGATCCCACGCCAAACACAAAACGACGGATCTAATCCACGAATGCCTCTTGACGAATGGCGCCGAAACATGCTCGTAAATCGCCTAAACCTGCGTTTCGCAATTAACCAAGACCAATTAGACTAAAGTTATATGACCACGTACACCCAACGATACCCTGGCCGATCCCCGATCATTGTTAGTAAATACAATAACTGTCAACTGAGGTGTGTTGATAAACAAACATATACGTTAGTAAACAGATACCGTAGCAGAACGCCGCGCTCGCGTAGGCGTCGTAACCATGGCGACGCGTTGGCGCGTGCCGCGGGGTTAACGCACTAACGGTCGCCACAGCGTCGCGGAGACAGTCCCATCGATTTACGCCGACGTGAAGCGTCGCGTCGTGTTTTGTTTTTGACGACCCGGCGCGCTCTATGCTAATGGGCATGCCATCCAGCGCACTGTCGGCGGCATTTCGTTTGAAGTGCCGGCGTTCTTTGACTCCGCGTGGGTCTCCCCTTGTTCTAGGCCTGGTCCGACTAACACAGTGCGACAGCTCGGGCCCATTATTGCTGTCAACGCGGCAACGTTCGGTTACCATGGCTCGGGCCCTGCGGTTTATTTTTTGCATTCTTACAGGCGCCACCAGGCGGAGGTATTTTAACGAAGGCGCTGGGCCGGGGAGGCATGCGTGTGTGTATACAGTACACGCCAACACGGCGTCACAGGGTTCGGTTGCACCCCGTAGCCCCACAGGTTTGCTCGCGCCCTAACTAGGTCAGCGTGTCTGCGTCATTCGATAGTGCGTTGTAGCGTCGTCTGGCTGGCGTACGGCCGCGGCGGGGCCGGGCTGCGTCAGCGACGGCTGTGCGGTGCGGTGGTGGGGACCGGCGGCGTGGCTTTTTCCGCTGGGCAGCGTGCCAACAGCGCTGGTCCGCTGGCTCTGACGTGCCATTTCCCGAGCGGGCGGGCGTAGGCGGATGCCCCGAATTCCTGGCGATATTTTGATAAACGCATGACGTTCGCCGGGCACCATGTATAGCTAGCGATGCTCGTACGCGGGGAAACACGATCACCCGGACGGGTTTTCGGCAGGGGGCGGCGCTATAAGCGATAGTGGGCGATAGGTAAATGAGCGCAGTTTTGTCTGGCGCACGCACGGGTCGTGTAGTTAGTTGAAAGCCCGAAGCGCGCAAAAAATCGATAGTGAGATTTACCGCCTACTCTGACTGTGAGCAGATAGACGGCGTAGACTTGAAACACAACTAACGTAGTAACGTCCGCCATTCAACATCGTTTAGCCGTGTTTTCAGCGGCCCATTGATTATTATGAAAATGTACGCTGCATCGTCCATCGGACGGGGAAGACGAATCGTCTGTGATCAAACATACTTCATTCTACTACAACTGCGTAGTCGCCACAATTGTTTTTATTGTTATAATTGAGAACATTAACATACTTCAGTAGCTCTGTCGTGACTTTGCAGAAATGCACCGCCGTGTTATTATCATTACGCGAACGCGAGGAGCCTTTTTTTCATATCATGTCACTGAATTATTACTAGCAATAAATCAAACTGTTGTCTTGTTTTCATAGAAGAAAAAACCGAAAAGAGCGCGCATGATTATATAACAAGCTTTTGTCAAGGCCACACATCTATCTTAGCAACACATTATTTAAAAAGGAGAGATATGTCGAAACATGTTTTGATAGACAGAAACATTTTTTCAAATTTAATTAACGTCAGGACGGGGTGGACAACATGTACAATAATTGTTTCCTGTTGAAACATGTCCTTGTTTTTAAACACAACCAACAATTTTCAATCTGAGCACAACGTCACAGTTAGACCCCACGGCTACTGGCCTTGACAATGTACGATTCGTATGTTTTCACAATAGACCACCCAGCTCTAAACTAAACTTCCGTATATGCGTCATATGCCACGTATGTACGTCATCAATTGGGGAATTGACCCCCGGACAGCAGTAAAACATGACAATTGTACAACATTGATCGATCGTCATTAATAAACAAACGCCGACCCACAAAGTGTGTTGATAAACAACGATATGTTAGTAAACACAGATTGTATCGACACACCGATTTGTGTATGTATCGTAACCATGGCGACGTCGTGATCGCCGTGGCACGACGTAATGAAACTGGACGTGTTCCAGGAGGGTCGACTAGTGATGGCAACTCGTGCTAGGTCGCACGGCTCATAAACTAACAATTAGGGGGAAATTTTACTGTGAACATCGATGTACATTTGAAACCGAATCATTAATGGGAACCACAGAAATGCTCAAATGAGCTGAACACACGCACATAACAGGTGCAAAAACTAGAAGTAGACGCGTCACCAAAAAAGCACAGAAAATAATCATCAAACAAAGTCTGGGTAAATTATGCAAATGTGACGAATGCGACGGCGAATCACTCGGGACGGACGTCTTCCAACTAGCCCGTGGTCAGTCTGAATCACGCTGCCACGCCGCGGACATCGTGGTCTGACTCGACCTCGTCCGACCCCGCCAGCCCTGGGCATGTCTGGACCGAGTCCAAGGACACTCGCTGGGCGGCGGGACACCCAAGTTGTTGAAATCTGCTGCGACTAGATAAAGTCCGTCTGGCGAGAGAGAAGAAGGTCACTGGGATACCGGTCGTCTGTAGCTGCAACTGCCCCCGTTGTGTGTGTGTACATGAGAACTGTGTTAGCATTATCAGCGCTTCTTAGAACATCGACAATCTCCGATAGCCGACGCTCCACCGATGTTCCCTTTGGTTCCACCAATAACCGTAGGTTATATCGTTAGACCTCCGTAACTTAATCGTAGATTATTGTTGGGAATAAACAGAATATTATCGTTAACATTAATTGGTAAATTAACCAACTTAGG
This sequence comes from Ridgeia piscesae, assembly GCA_025642075.2. Taxonomy (NCBI): domain Eukaryota; kingdom Metazoa; phylum Annelida; class Polychaeta; order Sabellida; family Siboglinidae; genus Ridgeia; species Ridgeia piscesae. The sequence goes on from JAODUO010000323.1 coordinate 722,138, forward strand.
CCAGCTGTACTTTGATCCAATTGCCTTAATCAGAAATACAGTATCTCTTAAAGTTAAAGTTCAGTTCCTGGAATCAAAACGCCAATGATATGAAGAAAAGACGATAAGCTATCGAAGGACGTAGATACGTTTCTTGGATTCCAGACAGCGGCATATTCCGGGATCACGTCTGTCTCTTTGTCCGCGGCATGGACTTGCTATCCTAGTTGAACGTAGTATGGAACTTGATTTTTTCTCAATTCTTGTGAAACCTGTCAACTTCGCTATATCATGTGTGACAACTTGATCCTCTCTCCCGCCATTTAACCAGTGACGACTTCCGGTGTGGAACCAAGTTTGATGTCGCGCCGATCCATCAATGGCACGCGACAATCGATCCCCGGGGGGCTATTATCGTTGCCGGGCGCACATTCATCCCGGGTGTAAACACCTGCTTCCTGTACTAGGCCAATTACCACCGGCCTACACCGTCGTCGGGGCAGAGACAGGCGGGAAGGCATGTCGAAGGCATCGTTACATCGGTGGTACACGCGGCTGTTATGTTTACGCAGGGCTGCTGTAGGTTGCTGTAGCAGTGTCAGTGTTAGGATAACATCTTACACGGAGTTTGTTAGAGTGTAGGTTGTATACAAAGTTGTTGCTACGACATGAATATTTCACAAAACACGGACCAACTTTTACAGAATTACCACTTTTACAACATCAGTGATATTACACAAAGTTGTGACAATCTAACTATTCACGAATAATTTGTTTTATCTGTCTATCAAAACGTGTTTCGTCATCTCTCCTTTTAAAACAATGTGTTGCTAAGATAGACGCGTGCCCTAGACAAACGTTTGTTATATAATCGTGCGTGCTCTTTTCGTTTTTTTCTTCTATAAAACAAGACAACAGTTTGATTTATTGCTAGTATTAATTCAGTGACATGATATGAAAAAAATACGCCTCATCGCGTTCGCGTAATGATAATAACACGGTGGTGCATTTCTGCAAAGTCACGACAGAGCTACTGAAGTATGTTAATGTTCTGAATTATAAATATGAAAACAATTGTGGCGACTACGCAATTGTAGTAGAATGAAATAGGTTTAATTCCAGATGATTCGGCAATTTTACTCGGCACTGTTGTTAAAATATCGTTGAGTTAAGTTGACAAACAGGGAGCTTGATAAATCGGGATCATAAATGTGAAATCAACCTACAAAAGTAGTCACAATGAGTTGTTAGTGCACTTTACTGCAGTTCTAAGTCAGTTGTACACGTATAAAGTATTGCTATTTATTTCTCATGCGCATGATTAACCACGCGTGTGAAACTGAGAAGAGGAGGGTTGGGAGGAGAAAGGAGGACTGCCCAGCGTGGTGGAAGACAAATGTTGGTCCCGACTCCCTGGGATGCGGTATCGACATAGCGCAGCCACTGCCCCGCTTTGAAGTCTGGGCGCTGACTCCCACACCTGCCGGATATTCATCGTCCGAGATGGGCACGTGGCGGGCGCAGCCACTGACCTACTACACACGGGGCCAGGTGCAGGGGGTGATGGATGGCCCACGCGGCTGGGGGTGGCGGTCACAGGTGTGCGCATCCCCGGGTGGACGCGGGTCATCTGGCCAGCTGCTGGCGGGATCTTTTCCGACCCCGCCAGAATACGAGACACGCCGAAAACAGTGCCGCCCCCTGGCGAATGTCGTGTCAACTATAAGTCGCCATCGGTTCCTGTTACCTGGAGGCGCAGCCCGCGGACACTATCGTAGATTTACGGCCAGCTGAATGCAGCGACTGTTACGTGACCGCGCCGTGACCCGGGGGCATCGGGCCATTCATGCCCCGGCGTAGGTCGGCGTGCAGCTGTCGGGAAGACGCAGCACAGACGCAACACGGAGCTCGGCGACTGTCACCGAGCATCGATTTTGTGTCGTCGCTAAGAAACTCAACGACAGTCGTTAATCATGCATTGTGAGGACGCGTGGAGACACGGCGCAGGGCGGGGGACAACGACAGTTGAATGACGTCGTCAGGGCGTGGGACGGAACGTGAGACGTCGGCGGGAATGAGGACAAAGAAGACAAAGAGGACGAGATGGAGGACGAGGAAGAATCGGCAACAACAGCAGCGGCAACAATAATAATATAATAAAAATATAAATAACAACAACAATAATAACTACTAACTATACATCATCATCAACAACAATTATAACATCATCATTATCAACATCATCAACATCATCAACATCATCAACATCATCAACATCATAAACACCATAAACACCATCATCATCATCATCATCATCATCATCATCATCACCATCACCATCACCATCACCATCACCATCACCATCACCATCACCATCACCATCACCATCAACGGCAACGGCAACGGCAACGGCAACGGCAACGGCAACGGCAACGGCAACGGCAACGGCAACGGCAACGGCAACGGCAACGGCAACGGCAACGGCAACGGCAACGGCAACGGCAACGGCAACGGCAGCGGCAGCGGCAACAACAACAACAACAACAACAACAATTGGTGCTCTAATGAACTATCATTAATTTTCGTATGTTTATATAAATTATATAAATTCTACATCCACGTCTATTCATTTAAACATGTTTTGTACATAAAAGTTCAGTTTCAACTGCCTGCGTTCTACGTGTCTTCCACATTGAAGCCAGTTTATTAAAATAATTAATCCTGAATGACGCTGCCGTGATCGGCGCGTGTCGATGTTAAGTCGATAGATCAATAACATTAGCAAGTGAATTAGATCGTCCTCAACCTATTGGCACGCCCCTACGTTATAATGTCTTTTTGTGCATCTTAGTTTTCATTCAAACGTATATCATACTGTTTTATACAACCTACATCTCTATTCTACATAGGAATATGTATTTTGCGACTAACGTAATCATTAAATGTCACCGAAATGGCAAGTCGACCATAACTGATCTCAGCGCTTCGTCTGCGATCTACGGTTCAATGGTAGCCCAAAACATTTCAGTCCCGATTTAAATGTTCACTTTTTACTAGACAAACCACTAGTAAATGAATGCAATCAAGACTCATTGTAATGACTCGTTGGTTCGTCGAGATTACTACGACTGGTTGAACGAGTGTCACGTGACGACAGTATCAACGTGGATTGTACCCAGTATGGGGAGAGCGCACCCTTCCAATCCCTGGCAAACAACAGGTAAACAAATCGAGACCTGGAAGATACAGCGCCCCTTACGGCGACTGTGTGCGCGACGGAGGTAAATAAACAGAGCCGCCCGTGTCAGGCTGGACATGGCCTGACAATGGCAGTCGCAGACAATTGCGGTCACCGTATCAAGACCGTCGTATCGCCCGAGACAATGGCGAGGACTTTGAGCGGACCACAATGGGCGATGTTCCCACGGCGGGAGGGAGGGGGGAGGAAGGGAGGGAGGGAGGGAGCCGGCGGCAGTGTCCATAGCCGATGACCGGAATCACCTGACACACCCGCCCTCTTTGACAATAGCTCCAGTCCGTGCTAATTACACACTTGTTCTGGCTTAATCATCTCCATACAAGTGGTCACTAACTAGAAGACAGGATGGTCACCGCCTGGCCATTGGTCATCGCGCTGACTGTATTGAGTGTCGTCCTCAGACGAGAGAGATAGTTCTGGATGTGAATACTGATGAGGAACAGTGAAACGAATCACGATTACATAACTACGTTATGATTTGTGACATGTTAACACGTTTTAATCAAAAACACGAAAATGTTATACAAAATATTGTTGATTGCTTAGGCCTACGTAATAATATCAACTTATGAGAGATGATATCGGCGATTACAAAAGAATATGAAAGTCTTTGTAAATTAATACAACAATTATTTAAATCTCGCAAGAACCGCATTGTTCACACTGACGATAAAACAAAAGTTGTCCGAATGTGTCCTCGCGTGGCAGATGTTGGACTGAAATTCATCCATAAAATGTGCGTTGTCTACAACATTTCACGCTATCACCCAACAAAAAGTGTATACTGCTGGCATAAAAACGAAATAATGTAAACTCCCACATTAGCGCCAAATCTGATTACTACAATGACACATGTTTCACGCAGTCGCCGGTTACAAAACACGTGGCAGATTGGGAACGATGAAAGGAACATTAACAAATATTGGCATCGCGTAGCTGAATTAGTACGGCATGTACTGGGAGGGAGACTAACATCGCTGTACGTGGAAATTTCCAGGAACAGGCGTCAATACCCGGTATGAGTAGTGACATCTGGTGAATGGATTACGAACTAGCCCACCTATCGATCGGCGGTGCGTTACCAAGAAATTGAAGACGATAACATCGTTATTTAGTTGAAGGTTCTACCTGAATTCAATCTCTTCGCTCCTCCCGTTTTTAATTATTTCATCAAATTCCAACCTATCCTATACACGCCATGAATCATGAAGCTCGTTTGTGTAATGTTATTTAAACCATCGCACAAATACCTACGTTATTTGGATGATTCCCGTCAACATTCCGTGAACACTTGACACGCCCCCCCCCCAGAGAACTACAATGTGACCTTTAGTTTAACGCGATTTAACCGTTCAGAACTGCTCTCATCTAACCACTGGAGTCGGTAGTGTTAGTGTTTCGATAGTCATATTTTTTAATGTAGGTGGACTCGACGGAATAAATAAAAGTGTATTCACATAAAACGTGATATTTAGTTCACTACTGTCTACAGCCAGGTAATCATCACTACAGCTCGGTGAACAGTTTCGTTTGCATTCCTAGTTACATATTTCTTTTTTCTGGTTGTCTTGTTTTATTTTATTTTTTTGTCTGCTTATTTTGTCTTTTTAAAGTTTTATTTGTGTTATTATTGTCTTCTTTTACTTTTTGTCTTTTTCTTGATTACTTCTTCTTTTATTCATTTTTCTTCATTTCCTTTCTTCTTTCTTGTTTTTTGTATATTTTCTTATTTTTCTAATATAATTTCTGTTGCTCCAAAGTGGCTCTACGTTCCCGACAGGCTGTCCGGGTTGTTCCCATTTCCCTCCCCCTCAGTCCGGGCCATAAAGTCCATAAAGCGCACGTTTTAAGGCTTTAGAGAAATTTGACAAATTGGTACGTAACAAACGACACAGATTTCACACAACACTTGGACAAGGACAAAAACCTAAAGCTGAAATGCGGAACACGAAACGGGAGCTAAACGTAGAACTGTGCAGCAAGACCACGCCACGCGTTAGACGAACTTTTTAGTACACATATCCCAAATGTTCTGCAAGTTGGTATAACATATTCAAATTCCGAAATGTCGCCAAACACAAACATCCACACACACCCACACACACCCACACACACCCACACACACACACCCCGCCACACACACACACACGCGCGCACACGCACGCACGCACGCACGCACGCACGCACGCACACACACACACACACAAACCGTTACAAATCGCACGTACACCTAATCGATAAAGACGCAGTACACAGAGCATTATCGGCCCACGTCGTCCTGTGAATGACGCGTGGGAAACTGTCACCGCCGTTCGTCATTGGAACGTCGTCCGCTGGGACCGATGCGACGAAAGTGGTGTTGACAGCGGCTCACCACAAGACGACGTCTCGGTAACTCGGACACAAAGCGTCGCCACGACGCGGGGGAAGACGACGGAAAGCAAACTGTTAAGAGCTCTCTCGTAAAAAGACAAAGGCGGAGGCCGTGGGAACATTGCATTACGACCAACGGCGCAGTAATCGAAGGTCGATGTTTGTTGATTTCGTCGCCGGCCGGTCGGCGAGGCCGGAGTGGGCGTGAAGGTGGTGGGGTCGGAACTAATGTAATTTCCGGACTGCAGGTATTTAGGCAGGTATTTCAATGGTTCGATACCATGATTCCGGACATTGCAATTTAGTTGACATGGCCTTGATTACTGAGCCTCACAAGACCCGGTGAATCACCCATATTAACTATGCAAACATTCTTCCTGACGCATCCAGCAATCGACTAAACAACTGCGATATAACTGAGTCAAAATCACAATCACTTCTGAAAATATATCGTCAACTCCGGTGTAGGGCGCCGGGGGATTCAACGCCCTACTTTAAATATTTCCTAATTTATACAATACTTTGCATGGTCAAAGTCAAATTCCACAATCATCACTTTAAAATAATATAAGAATTGTAAGGATTGTTTTGGTGGTTATTTAAAACAAACCCACCAAATAAAAGGATAAATAGAACTGTCGCAACTGGGGTAATTACACCCCAGGGTAATTACTTTTTAACTAAAAGGAAAGTAATGTCTCCATTTCAGTGATAACATTTGTTTGTAACTGATCCATTTAATTAATTATTTATTATGCACTATTAAGTATTCTTGCGTTATGTAACACAAGCACCTAAGAATTGTTCACGACCACAGTGCGTTAGTCACAGGGTGTTTGGGTTTCCAGTGCAATGAAAGACACTTTTGGGGACGAAATCTGCTCTGATCTAACTTGAAATGAATGTTGAACATGTCACAAGCGACTTGTAGTTAGAACAAACGACTTGGCTGAAACTGAGAATAGTATATGCAGGATCATTAGTTATTTGGGATAAATCTATTCGGGTGGATTTGTTGTTGTCTGTTTCAAGTTGGTAGGCATCATCACGGTGACATGTTTCAATAGACCTTCTTATACAAAGTACAGGTCATAAATAAATGAACACAAATACGTATAGGGACTGAATCTTTGGCATCTGGGTAAAATAATCACCATTTTAGAAATACGCATTGTCCGCTTTCAGAAAGATAACTTCGGGGTAACTTAAAACAAATTCTGCCTTGGAATGAATGGCAGGAATGCGTAACTTTAGGCTGACCAATTACATTAATTGTTAATCAGTTAAGACAATAAGAGTGAAAGTTGATGTATGCTTTTCACATTTGAGGGCAAGCAACCGCTGTAGACTGAAAGGGGTGGAATTACCCCGGAGTGGAATTATCCTGAGCTTCCTACTTCGTGAATGTTCACATTCGCCAATCATTAGTTTTGTCACTGTATCAAACAGCGAGCACATGTTGCAGGAAACGCACACAATCTATTAGTCGGCAAACTGCGCATTTACAAGGAAACTGGGCAATACTAAATCAATAACGCGGATAAAATGTGCCGATAAACATATCGTGCGTTGATTCCGTTAGCGACAGAACGCGTGGGCGAACGGTCGACTAAATTAGTTGACGTCCTGTTTGGACGCGAGAAAGGCGTCCCACCTCAGATTGTCACGAAAAACCGCAGACATTTTAATTACATTCTGCCGCGCCCCGAATCATGGTCCACTTTCGCGCCGGCCGAAATGAGTCATAAAGTCGTGACGACGGACCCAGACTCATATTAGCATGACCCTGTCTGATGATTCTATTTACGCCCATCTGGATGGCTATAGTTAGCGCGAAGGGCCCGAAATTGTTGTTTACTTCTGGGCGTCTGGAGTACTCGCTATGTGCGCAGTTAGGTGGCGAGTCATCGTCTATGACGTGGCTGGCATTCCCGCCTTCTGTGGCGGTGATATTGGCGATGGTCCCAAGAAGTATTACTCATGATATTTTCGTATCGTCAGTGACAGAATAGTATGACAGTTATGAACGCGTCTAGCATATCGCGCGTCCCAACTTTCATTGATGACGACATTTGCCAAGAATGTTGTTTCGTATAGCTGGTTTGACACGATATGCTATATTATTAGCTGTCTCACTTGCGTATTAACTGTCAAAAACATTGGCATTATGGTTGACGCAACAGCAAACACATTTTCGTTGTGAAAGTAAATAGATGCTGTATTATTAGTGAGTGTTTTGAACCTAGATTCAGGCGTCAAAACATCGATCACCATAATTATTGTTTCGAACGTCTAACAAAGGTAATTCGTGACGCGTTTGTACCTATACTTTGCAACTATGACGCACTTGTAGCCGGGAATGGAACACTCAAGTGAAGGGTAACAGAGTGAGCGAGTCGAACGCCCAAGTGCAAAACAATTTCCGACGTGAGAATGAGAAATCGTACGACTATTACTGACAAAACCCGCACATAAGTATGCACTGACACGCACGCGCACGCGCACACGCGCACGCGCAGCACGCGCACGCGCACGCGCACGCGCACGCAGCGGCGCGCACGCCGCACGCACGCACGCACGCGCACGCACGCACGCACGCACGCACGCACGCACGCACGCACGCACGCACGCACGCACGCACACACACGCACACACACACACACACACACACAAACACACACACACACACACACACAAACACACCCACAACAAACAACAACCATTTAACCATTTAACCATTTAACCATTTAACCATTTAACCATTTAACCATTTAACCATTTAACCACATAACTACATGACGGACACGGGTGGAAGGGCGGACGGGCGGACGGACGTGCACGCAGGCCCGCAGGCCCGCCTGCACGCTTTAGTCGCTTATACACGTTATACGCGTACGTACTCATGCACGTATGTACGCACACACGCAAGCTCCCACGCTCGCGAGCACCCAGTAGAGTTATAAATAGCGCGTAGGCCCTTCGTTCGTGGGTACTTTAGGTAATATTTCCACACACAAAAAACACGTAACAACCAAAAATAAATAAATTGAAGCCGCACCAGATCGGGCGTGCCGCTACAGGCACAGAACCCGCTATTAATTTTCCTGTTTTTAGTAACCAGCCTAAATATTATGCAATGAATCTTCTTGATGCGGACTTGGATTTCACACGGACATTATTACTTGCATTGCAACGCCCTAAAATGCACTGATTACATCTGCAGCTATTCCCACAAAGCGTTGCAATTAATTCAGCGTTCATGAATAAAACACCCCACCCACGTAACGAGGCAGAACTGTGGCGCAGATACAAACAAAATACCGGCTCACGACATCATTAATTGTGCCTCGCCCTGGTGCAAAATTCGAATATCTCTCACGCCCATCGTCGTTGTATACATTGGGAAAATAGTTCCGGGTGGACGAAGAGGCGGCTGTGTTGACGTCGGCAGGGCCTGTGGCCGGGTCGACAGGGTCAGAGCTGTGGCCGAGGTCAGTTGTTACTATAATTAGACGGCCGCTATAAACGCGCGTGTTCACTACGCAATAAGCTCGCGCAAACGGCGATGCAACATCGTTAGGCTGGCACGGCGCCAACTCGAGCCAGACGTCAACACGTAAGGACAGACTCTTCCGTCAACAAGCCGTGGTACACGGTGCAGGCCAACGAAGCCCCGGCCGAACAAGTTATTGTAAATAAACAATATTGGACGCGAGTGTGGGGGAGGTTGTTATTGATTATGTAATATTTGCAAATGGGTAAGAAAGAGTATTTGCGGGGAATTACACCCGCATCAGCAGCACTTACAAATAGTGGTTGTTTACTAATGCTCACTGGATTTGTCTCGCTGTCTTGGGCTGACGAACTCAATTTTACTGCACTAAGACAGTAGACAAGTGGACATATTGCTGCATGTCTAATATGTGTTTTCTTTCTAATTTGGAGTGCAATAATTGTTATAATAAGGTGCTCGAGGATGTGTCATTAATAAAATAGGTAAAGGCAAATTCTTGTATAGGGCAATATCCAACCCTCAGGAGGCTCAAAGCGCGTCACACTTTACTCCCTATGCAACCGAACACCATTTACACTTCTCAGAGACGCTACAATTAATGCGCGAAAACTATAGATACGTACAAAAATATCCACCACAGTCTATAGCCAGTCAGTCAGTCATACATATATGGGTAAACAGGAGCACCGCAGAGCGAACGAACTTGCGCCAGGTTCGATATGGGCAAGGCGGGATTCCTAGGTAGGTAGGTAGGTAACTTTGCCCGGGAGTCCGATCCTCTATTCACTGTGCCACGGCGCCCCATTAGAACCACAGACGACGACGTAAATGGGAAAGTCACGACAGTCGCGGTCCTACACTACAGCGGCGCCGTTATGAAATCACCTGTAGGAATACACTGCAATAAACCCCGCCAATGCCACTCCGGCACTCCCATTCGACCTGTTCTGGGTTATGAAAAGGACATAACTGACTTCGAACTACAGGAGGAAAAAACGAGCTGTGTGAAACGTTCGCGAACAATGAACCCGGTTGGTATTATGGGCGCGGCGAGCCATCGCAGACATTTCGAAAATAGCTCCTAAAAACTAAAAGGCGGGATAATAACTTTTTATGTATCTCTCGACTAATGCATGAAGTACACAATAAAACGTGTAATAGGCCAAGACGGTTGTCTACTGCTGAATGCGAGGTTGCTGCGCAGACTGACAACCCACCATCCGCAATTGCAGACAATGAGCCGCTTCACGAGGATTCCACTACTAATTTCAGCTTGGTTGAAAGCCAATAACAAAGTCACATAGACCAGCGGGTCGTATCCCCTAGGTCGCGACCCTAAATTGGGTCACCAGTCTATTTTGAGTGGGTCGCCAAGCAAGACCAAACATCTAGACGTTCTTTTAATGCCCCACGACTTGCTCGTACCAACTGTAAGTACCAGCGAGACAAATAATGTACGCCTTTTTGAAAGACTAGGCCCGTCTCACATGGTTCTGCTGGTATGAGCAAGTAATATTCTGTTCGACGCCGCCTAAAATGCTTGAACGCTGTAAATTAGTGTAATATCTAAAGTTAAATACTGTCATATTCATACGATCTTGCCGATTCTGTCCACCATTGTTGCGTTAGATTTAGAATGATGTCCTCTGCGTAGATCAACAAACCACCGACTGTCGCTGCTTTGGCTGTTCGTTTCGTGTTCATTATAGGAAAGCGTAATAACTATGTCAGTTAGTTGATGTTATACTTACCTAATTATTTAAAAACCCAACACAAGTTGACGATTTAAAGATATGATCGCCAAACAGGTCCTGCCATCAGAATTTGTATCGCAGTAAAAAAGGTTACACAACTCTGATATGATACAATATTATAAGACTCCTAGCAAATTCTCATCTCATTTGTGCGACGTTTGTTCACGTTCGCGACTTGGCCAAGAAGAAACAACCAGTGCAAAGAGTCCACTACGCTACGACCTCTAGATAGCACAACGTAAAAACATCGTTTAGTTGACCTAACCATCACATGACCTGTGCCCTTGCACGAACTCCATCAAGCGATCAAAAATGTTTTCCAAACACGTGGCGCGTTCGCGGATTTTTGAATGAATACTGAGAGAGAAAGTACAGTCTCTTTATAACATAAACATAAGAGAAAGACAAATGTAATGTGTGCACTGTGCAATAATGTTTGATCTAGGCGATGTCATATCCCAATATTAGTAGGACTGTTGAAGTATAGGAAGAAGACGAGGGCGAGGGCGAGGGCGAGGGCGAGGGCGAGGGCGAGGGCGAGGGCGAGGGCGAGGGCGAGGGCGAGGGCGAGGGCGAGGGCGAGGGCGAGGGCGAGGGCGAGGGCGAGGGCGAGGGCGAGGGCGAGGGCGAGGGCGAGGGCGAAGGCGAAGAACTCACGTAGGTCTATATAACTGTTATCAACATAGTTAGCAAGGACAAAGCAACGCGATGACCGCTTAACTGTGATTGTGCCGTAATCAAACTGCGACGTAAACACAGACCTGCAGCTGTTGTTTCTTCAAACGCAGGAACAATCCATATCGAAGACAACATGTGCCCAATTGCACAAAACAATATTTTATACGTCAGATCGACGGGTTGATCCACGACGAGTTTGTACCACGAATCAAAGGTTTGTTCCAATAACAATGACACCATGGCGCCTTTCGAAATTAGACATTCAATATTTGGACGATACGTTTGGTTGTCGACAACTAAGGGTGAAGTTTTACGAATGAAAATAATACAACTTCAGACTAATGTGATATACATCACTCACTCACTCACTCACTCACTCACTCACTCACTCACTCACTCACTCACTCACTCACTCACTCACTCACTCACTCACTCACTCACTCACTCACTCACTCACTCACTCACTCACTCACTCACTCACTCACTCACTCACTCACTCACCACCACTCACTCACTCACTCACTCACTCACTCACTCACTCACTCACTCACTCACTCACTCACTCACTCACTCACTCACTCACTCACTCACTCACTCACTCACTCACTCACCACTCACTCACTCACTCACTCACTCACTCACTCACTCACTCACTCACTCACTCACTCACTCACTCACTCACTCACTCACTCACTCACTCACTCACTCACCACTCACTCACCCACTCACCACTCCACTCCACTCACTCACCACTCCATCCTCACTCACTCAATCATCACTCACTCACTCACTCACTCACTCACTCACTCACTCACTCACTCACTCACTCACTCACTCACTCACTCACTCACTCACTCACCACCTCACCACTCACATCACTCACTCACTCACTCACTCACTCACTCACTCACTCACTCACTCACTCACTCACTCACTCACTCACTCACTCACTCACTCACTCACTCACTCACTCACTCACTCACTCAATCAATCAATCAATCAATCAATCACTCACTCACTCACAGGGCACGTCAGTAGGATACTAGATAACCGATGGACACTGCGTATCACCACCTTGAAATCTTACGAAAGGAAAAAACCTAGAGGAAGACCGGCGAGACGTTGGAGAGACGAACTAGACGACTACAGCACAATGATGAATAATGATGACATTTAAGTTTAAGTTTGCGGAAAGCACTATCAAAAATGCCAAAACAAATAAAGATCGGCATGTTTTTAACAATATGCTAAGCAAGTCGATTCACACCCTTTCACATTTCCAATATGGTCTTGTGTGGGCTATTAATAAATTCATAAACAATGATGTGAACTCAAATGTCGAGACGGTCACGGACCTAATGCGGCGACTGGGCGCCATTGTGAAATCACTAGTAGAAAAGTGTAGCAACAACAGCCCGTCACAGTCAACTCCATTAGAACTATTGTCGGTTATGAAAAGGACATTAAATGACTCGACCTTGAAAAAACTCTTCAAATATTGGTTGGGCGATAGCGCTCGCAAACTATTAACCCCGTTGATCTTTAGGGCGCGGTGAACGAGGGCAGACGATTCGAAAATAGTTTTACCATTATGCTAAAGGGCGCGGATAATAACTGTTCTTGCGTCGTTATGCCAGTGCATTAAGTAAATAATAAAATAACGCTTCGCGCTTTTTTTTTCAGTTCGACAACGCTGCATATTTTTACAGCCAAAGTGCACTTAGGCAAAGTTCTCATTCGTCATTAGGATCATTGTTATGCATACCGCGCGAAGTATGTATAGTCTTTGGTCTAATCGTTCGTCCAAATGTTGTTAGATATACCACATACACGTGTCACTTCGTTTTGAAATTGCTAACGATAGCAAAATTACAAGAATTAAAAGTATCAAAACGGAATAGAGGGTCGTTTTTTTTAATTAATTGGCTATACGCGTTGTAATTTTTATTTTAAATCAGTAAACATCATAGTATTGTGCATTTTTGCCTGAAACAATCATTTTGTCATAGTCAAAGATACTCATGGAGTTCACTATGTCACAATATATTTTAAAGTAGAAGGTAAAACGGCGGCCATTGCACGAGTTGCTCGACGTATCTGTCTTCTTAAATTTAGCCGAATAAAAATTTCCAACACACGGGTTTTGTAAGTGGTGTCGGACTGTTTAGAGATGTTCATTTTCACAAAGTTCGCCGCTGTCACGTTTGAAGCCCTGGCGCTATATTTACACGGGTGTTGTCATGGTGTGGATGTCTTGTATGTCGAACGAGTCTGCGCCGATCACGTTGGCATACACCCGTAGTTACATAAACGTTGTGACTGGTTTCACGACAACATGTCGGCAACGTTACAATATCACGTAGCACAGGCGGACCCAAAGGCCCATGGGAGGCCACGTACACCCCTAGATTTGAGGAATTTGCCTTTACCATATACCCCTTTGAAAGTGCCCCGCTACATGCCCCCCCCCCAAGTGAATTTTTAAGTTAAGCGACGTAGCAGCGAAAACTATTGAACACTACCCCTCAGACTTCCGATGTCAAGAGTGGAACCGATATGTCACGACTGCCATCTCTGTATACATCCCTGTCGATAACACTGTTTTATAGATTAACTTGGTAACTGGTGGCTGAGTGACTGAGGCATTCAGTCATTCAGCCGGTCACTTGCTCAGCCACTCACTGAATAACTGAGGGAGACTGAATCACTTAGTCACCGGCTGAGCCACTCACTTGGTTAATCAGTCAGTCAGTCAGTCAGTCAGTCAGTCAGTCAGTCAGTCAGTCAGTCAGTCAGTCAGTCAGTCAGTCAGTCAGTCAGTCAGTCAGTCAGTCAGTCAGTCAGTCAGTCAGTCAGTCAGTCAGTCAGTCAGTCAGTCAGTCAGTCACTCACTCACTCACTCACTCACTCACTCACTCACTCACTCACTCACTCACTCACTCACTCACTCACTCACTCACTCACTCACTCACTCACTCACTCACTCACTCACTCACTCACACACTCACTCACTCACACACTCACACACTCACACACTCACACTGTCACTCAATCACTCAATCACTCACTCTCACTCTCACTCTCACTCAGTCACTCAGTCACTCAGTCACTCAGTCACTCAGTCACTCAGTCACTCAGTCACTCAGTCACTCAGTCACTCAGTCACTCAGTCACTCAGTCACACACTCACACACTCACACTGTCACTCACTCACTACCCACTCAGTCACTCAGTCACTCAGTCATTCACTCACTCAGTCACCCAAGCACCCAAACACACTCAGTCACTCAGTCACTCAGTCACTCAGTCACTCAGTCACTCAGTCACTCAGTCACTCACTCACTCAGTCACTCAGTCACTCACTCACTCACTCACTCACTCACTCACTCACTCACTCACTCACTCACTCACTCCCTCCCTCCCTCCCTCCCTCCCTCCCTCCCTCCCTCCCTCCCTCCCTCTTTATAAACAAAGACTTCTTAACATTATCATAGCTATGCCACTGTTCACATAACGTCGACATAATAGTGTAATGTTGACATGAACAACATTCTAGAAATTAATCTCCAAAGAAATATATTTTGCTTTGATTACGGCTAAAGGAATAACGGTGCTGTCATCTGGCGTACACGTGACACACAAGGTAACGACTGCAGTGCTGCCACATGGCGAATGGGTGTTGTTGCATTGACGTTGCGTCAGCCATGTGCTTGTGGCTGTCAGAGACTCGGCAAATATGGCGAACGAGCTGCTTCAACTGTTCATTGGCATCGGCCTCAGCGAGCAGAAAGCTAAGGAGACGCTGAAAAACCAGAATGTTAGCGAGAACTTAAAGCAAGTAATAAACGAGGTGGGTTAATTTATTTTTTATAGGTTTCTGTACAAGTAATTTTGTTATATTTACTTTCACTTTGTGTGTGTGACGTGTTTGTTGACAATATGTGAACTGAAGTCGGAAGCTGTCTTGTTTCTTGTTCCGTGATAAATCCTGGCACCTTTCAACAAAAAGTACACGTGTTTTTGATTATCCGAACACAGTAATACATGCACTAATACATATGTGCACGCCAGGGCTAACAGTCCAACTTGTGATACACAAGATGTACCAGTATCGTGAGCGATATTATGTCAGATTCGAGAAAAATGTCACATCCTAAACGTAAGACTGCACCAAAAGTAGGTGTCTACGACTGGGAAATGTAAATTTTGGGTCATCTATGGACGTAATCTAAATTTATCCTTTCAGCTAAGAATTCATGTGTACAGAAACGACATGGTGATAACAAAATCCCTCTGGTTATTCGCAGAGAAGTGACGTCATTGCTCTGCGAATTAAGGAAGTGATTTAACAAGATTTAGATTTAACAAGATTGCCTCCTAGAGATTCAACTCTAGATGGCAGGTGGACAAGGAAGCCCTTTGGCTTATCGAGAGTCCAACCTATCTATCTAAGTATACCCAGGCCTTCTTAGGTATATATCGATTTTATTTTAAAATATATTAACAACACTAGCATCTACACAATCAGCTGATAATCTGTTCCATTCATTTACTGTTCTTTGTGAAAATGTTCTAATATCTACTCTACACTGCTTCTTTGCTAACATAACTCCATGTCCTCTAATCCTTCTCTCTTCCTTAACCGAGAAACAAATATTTCTGTTACTATTTTCATACCTATTCAGTATTTTAAACACCTCAATCTGATCTCCTGTCAATCTTCTGGTTTCTAGCATTGTTAAACCATATTCTTTTAGATGCATTTCATAACTAATATTCCTGAGTTTTAGTATCATTTTGGTTGCTCTCCTTTGTATTCTTTCTAGCATATCAATATCCTTCTTGTGATGTGCCCTCCATGCTTGTATACAATATTCTAAATGAAGCCTAACTATTGTTTTATACAGCGGTATTATTAGGTCTTTTTCCTTGTACACTATATTTTGCCTATTACTCCAAAAATTTGGTTGCCCTTCGCTGCTGCAATTCCACTCTGCTCTGATACCTTCATGTCAGCACTAATAGTTAACCCTAAGTGCCAGTCTTCGCAGAGCAGTGACGTCACTGCTCTGTGAATTAAGAAAACATAGTTGCTATTATTTGCAGAGCAAGTAGGAAAGGATGTTTCGTAAATAATTAGAACTCAGTGCATAGGTTTTATTAGCTGCTTACTAAATACAGTTGGCGTGTGTTCATAGAAGTTTTTCTAAATGCTGTACTCTCATAACAATGATGAGGCGAGAGGCGCAGATAATGTCGTAAACCGTGTGGATAGTATAGTGGTTATCATTTCCGCCTGTCATGCCGGTGGGCGTTGGCCCGGGTTCAATTCCCCATCACGGCAAACATGGTACAGGTATGTTTACATTTTTTGCAATTGCTATACTCATGTTTTATATATTCTATTTCTTAACTACGTTGATAAATAATATAAATTACAACAATGCCACCTTTGTTGTATGGAACCGAACTAGAGAAAATAAAGACTAAATCAGTGATTTAGCTATTCGTATGTTTCACTTGTACCTTTATTATATTTATTTCTTATAACTTTTAACTACTATAGTTGACACTACTGTACATATATTTTCTCTAGTCTCTACATAAAGTTTATTATTATTTTAACATCACGCATAGCAACTAGTCAAAGATTCTTTCTTACCTGCTCTACGAATACCGCAACTGTATCCGTAATTCGCAGAGCAGTGACGTCACTGCTCTGCGAATTAAGAAAATTCCCTTATTCGCTGAGCTGCTTGTTGAAGAATCTATCAAAATTTATGTATAGAAAAGTATTCACATATATAATACACATTTATGAAACTATAACAACATGCATAGCAGCTAGTCAAAGGTTCTTTCCCTCCTAATTTGCAGAGCAGTGACATCACTGCTCAGCAAATTAGGGAAACTCCTAATTGAAATTGTATATACAGCTGTATAAACTATGAGAATTTAAACAGAAAAGTATTCACACATGTTACAACTATATAATATATATATATATATATATATACATATATATATATATATATATATATATATTATATATATATATATATATATATATACATATATATATATATATATACATATATATATATATATATATATATATATATATATATATATATATATATATATATTATATAACTTATATCTTAGTCATCTTTGCTTTGCCAATGAATTTTGAATTGAATTGAAATTTATTTCAACCACAACAACAAGTACTACTACTACATTATACATACGATATAAATTGACAAATTGTTGAAAAAAGGTAAAAGAAGTACAATACTTATCATGTTTACTCTTATAATTGCTTAATTACATACATAAAGCACCTGAACAGTGCAATAGATGGTGTGACAACACATGTGTGACAACACTACTTACATGTATAACCATACTACATTTAATCAAAAAGATTGTGAAAGTTTTGAAGAATAAATTTTTTATTATAACAATAAACAATCTGAAAGTTTAATTTAGTTATTTAATTTATGTTGGCAAAATGGTCTAGGAGTCTAACACATAACTATTCAACAGTCTATCTGCTTTTTGAAACGATAAACATTTTAAAAACTAATCAGTGAATTATACTCCTATGCGCTAATACAACACATGAGCTACAACAAATGTTACAGGAATTAGCTGATGAAAGTGACAATCAGGGTCTGAAGATGAACAAGTCGAAGACAAAGGTGATGAAATAAAACGAATCCAATATATATCAACAACATTCAGATCGAGAACATTGAAAGTTACATCTACCTGGGACAGAGATACAGCACCAGAGACAAAAACCAAGACAAGGAGATTCAAAGAAGAATCACGACCGAATGGACAGCATTCGCCAAGCACCGTGACATCTTCAAGGGTAACATTGGAACATGCTTGAAGAGACAAATCTACAACTCGTGCGTACTTCCAGCAATGAAATATGGCGTGGAAACATGGGCACTCACCACCCAAGCAAAGAACAAGCTAGCAGCTGCACAAACAAAGATGGAGAGGAGTATGTTAAACATCACATACTGGATCAGAACAGTAAAACAAACATCTGGGTAAGAGAAAAGACCAAGGTCACAGACATGATTGAACAAGACGGAAGTGGACTTGGGTAGGACAGGGCATTCGGCAGAATAGAAGATAACTGATGGACACCTGGAAACCCTACGAAAGGAAAAGACCTAGAGAAAGGCCGGCGCGACGGTGGAGAGACGAACTAGATGACTACTTGAAGTGTACCATCTGGCAGAGGATAGCGCAAGATAGGCAGATGTGGAAGCAGCATGCTGAGGCCTTCGCCCAACCACGGGACACTATGGCTGCACAATGATGATGATATAAATATATGATTGTTAATAATAAATATCACACATGTCAATAGATATATTGATACATAGTATGCATTTATATAACTATAACCTTTCACTCTTTTATATTTTAAACTAGATCAGCTAGCATACTAATTTTATTATTTAATCATTAATACATTTTCTATAACAAAACAATGTATATATAAAATTATTATGATTTATTACAATTGACACTAATACTGTATTACTGTAGTCATTTATTATTATTTATCTATTATATGTATATTATATATATATATATATATATATATATATATATATATATATATATATATATATATAATATATGTATATATTGCAATTGCTTATATGCATATTTCGTATATTTATTTCTTATTATTGTCAGCTACTATTATGAATACTACTGAACAGAGTTTTTCTTTAGATTTTAATGTCTAAAAATGTTTTTTATTATTAAAACAACACGCATGTATCTCAACTCTTTCTTACCTGGTCCCAGAATACCGCAAGTCTGGCAAAGAGCAGTGATGTCACTGCTCTGTGAATAGTGGCAAGTGTGACCTTATTTGCAGAGTAGCTCTGCGAATAGTTTCATCGTAACAAAATACCCTTGCACTCCCACTCAGGCCACTGGCTGGGGGGCTTGTAGCCATGCACTAACCCTAACAATCCACTGTTTGTAGCCAAACCCATTGTGATGACCAAAGTCATCATAGTGGGAGATTTTCTGTTTGATTGTTTTGCAGATACATTTTGAATTGCTACACAGGGCGATTGTTTTATATATATATATATATATATATATATATATATATATATATAATATATATATATATATATATATATATAAAATTGAAAATTCAATTCAATATATATATATCAGTGTGAAAAACATATCCGCCTAATATATAGTATGTATAGTTTTGTACACTATTGTACAGGTGGAACTACTGCCAGATGTTAATTTCTACAAGGCACTATTACTATAGTTTCATGTCATATCCATACATATAGAATCACTGATACATTATGTGCCAAATCTGAAGCAAAGACCCAGAATCGATCAAAGTTCAAGACAACGCACCTCCCTTTGAATAGTGATGTCAGTGAAAACGAAGTAAGTCTTAGCTTTGGTAAGTTCATTTAAATCAAGTTTAACCTAGGATCATGTTTGGAAAATATCTTTTTGTGAAAATAGCACTACTCTGCTGCTGTAGGCCAACAAATTCACTGGTGGTAAGCCGATCGACAAGAATGTTGGGACCCTGTTGTATCACCTTGCTACACGACTGAAGTCACAGATCATACACCATCGGCCATACATCATACAATGTCTGGCCAAGGGGAAACTCACATCAGAGGCACAACTCACTGGTTTGTACAGCGCATCTGTAGATTAACCTCTCCCACTAATGATTACGTTAGTTATGATGTTTGTAAAAATATTTTTTTGGTTTTTAAGGGGAAACAAATGGAATCTTGATGAGCTTTGCTGCATCTGAAAGAGTTAATAAAAATAACCATTAGCAGCTGCAATTAGTAATATTATACAAATAGTTTACTTTACTAGAATAATTTTGTTGAAGGTGCATGCCTGGTAATTAAAATTTCTCGACAGCACAATTATAATAGAAGTTCTGGTGTCTATAAATCCTCCACTTTGTAGTTTGCAAGTCACCAAACATAATATTCTAGGTTGTGTCGCCGACTTTGTTCAAGCACTGTAACTACATATTAAGATAATAGTAAGATGTGAAGCACTGGATGGCAGTTGCTACAAGGGTAACCTTGAATCAAAGGGAATATGAAAACAACATGAGTTATGAATCTCCTACTTTGAAAATGATTAGTAAGCCACAGTGCACATGGCTCAGGGGTAGGGCGTCGCACTCTCGACTAAGAGGACCCGGGTTCAAATCCTGTGCTGCGGTGTTAAAACCTTGGGCAAGTTTTTTCACTCTACATTGCTCCAGTTCACTCAGCTGTATAAATGAGTACCTGACTATAGACAGTGGTGGATATGTGTATGAGCAGTCTTCGCGCATTAATTGTAGCATATGGCTGGATGCTTCCCAGAGAAGTTGAGATGGTGTTTAATTGAACAGGTCTGCCAGGGAAGTAATGTGTAAAGCGCTTTGAGCAATCCTCAGGATTGGATACTGCGCTATGTAAGAACTTACTTTTCCTTTTTTTTAATGTATTGTTGATTGTAGATGCAAATGGTTAGACTCTATTATCTCTTAGGTGTATAGGCCCACATAATAATCACAAATGAGTGACTATTTTATTGTCAGTTTCTGTTAATGTTGTGTGGTTACTCTCCATGTAAATTTAATAACTTTCTTGTGCTCAGACTTTTAAGTAAATTTGTCATTATACATCAAGTGAATTTGACAGGATAAAACCTTTTTAATAGCATCAATATGCCACTGATAACTGTATCGTAATCATCAATTCACCACACAAGCCTCGTGTTTTACCATGTCGTTGCAGCGGCCATGCAGTATTTCCTGAGTAACCCTGTGGACAAGGTGGATGTGTCTGCCTTTGAGGCAGCCTGTGGCATCGGCATCATTGTTACACCGGAGCAGGTGGAGCAAGCCGTGAGTACTCCGGGGCAGATTTTGATTCCAGATATGTTATGCCATGAGCCTAAGGTTGGCATAATCTGAAAACAAATATACACTGTTCGAACCACCGTCACATACCCCCTCACCAACATAGCTACATTTAGTGGGGTATTTAAGTATTTTGAGAAGGCCAAAATGGCCTGAACAGAGCAACAGGTCATTTCAGGTGGACCCCACATACAACTCGTGTGATCGTTTTTTTCCAGCACATGATATCGAGTAGTTATCTGTATAGTGCTACTGTTTAGTAATGTCTGTTCCTGGTAGGTGGTGCCATAATACAAACTTATTTCCCTGCAAAAAACTAAACGACCACCCGCTCATATGTGACCATGCAAAGTAGGGTTGGCGACTGACTACCTCTGGCAAATGACTTACACATTTTATGAAAATAAGCTCTGTGAGTTTTCCGAAGGATGTGCATTAACTGGTGTAATCAGCAATGCTCCCACAGTGCCTTGTGTAGGGTAATTAGTTTCCACACCAGCCCATACATAAGCCGTTACATTCTGGGGACTTTGTGAGTTTATACGAACCACCCCTAAACACCACCGGTACGAGCAAATAAAACCATGTCATGTAAAAATGACTGATAATAGTGCTGGTTCGATACCAGGTTTTGTTCGATACCGATCGATACCTGAATTTTGTTCGATACTCGATACTTACGTTGTAATTAAGTCTAATTTTCACATAGAACACAGTTCCCAGTAGAAGCACAGTATGCAACAGAAGTAGTGCTGGTTCGATATCAATCGATATATTACTGGTTTGATACCAGAATTCTTCGATACCGATCGATATATTACTGGTTCGATATCAGAATTCTTCGATATCTATCGATACTAGATTTTTAGTCGATACTCGAAATTTACCTTATAAGTGTAATTCAGTACAGTAGAGATCTTCAAAGAAACACTACTATCCACTTAGACTAATGCCACAGAAACACAAAATGTTTCACTTGTAGGGAAATATATGACAATTTTATAGTCATGCAAACAATGATTAATATGCAATTTTCAATTTATGTAAGTACCCAAACAACAGTTTCAATATAATTGATTACTTTTGTAAAACTAAAAAGTAACTGCAATATAATATTAAAACAATAAAGACAACTGCAATAAAATACCTAGTGACAAATTAATTAATTAATTGCACTGAATTATTTTAAATTAATAACAGTACTTCACCCCAGCTGTTTGTAAATACACTTTAATATAGCAGCTTAATTTCAAGTCAATGTGTCTCCTAAAATGACCATCAACAAATACAGCTGAAACAAATGAAACATACAAATAATGTTATTATTATATAAAAACACCTATCACTTATAATAGTGTCACTGCCAGCACAGCTGAACCCTCACTGTTATAACTTTTTATTATTAATTCTATCATAAAGATAATTGTGATTTAGCATCAAAACTGTATAGATGATTACAATAAAATAATACTAATTAATAATTGAAAAAATATTAATTTAAATTACAATTGTACTTCCCAGTTCACACCAATATTTTTTTAATATAAAACTTAAATTACCACGTTATCAAGTACACATAACAAGCCCCATTATGTTTTTGCAACTGTTTTCAAGAACAGGTCAGTTTCTTCCTCTACCTCTGGCTCTGCCAGTGGTGAACCTGTTTGGCCAGTGCCAGTGTTACAGTGACAGTAGATGCAGTAAGCGAATCATCATCGTTAATCAGTCACGTCGTATATGTCACTTCTTGACGCTGTGGCCGCAGTTACTTAGAAGATTCGGCAATCGATGGCGATTCGCTTCGACTGTAACTTGATGTCCACTGCTTGCTCATTATCGAATATTTCGAAAGAACACGTTCTCGAGTCAACGGCAATGCGACGTTGTCCACGACGTCGACGACGTCGACATCACATGCCGTACGATGAAAGTTGATCATCACGTTTTAATAGCTTCTTGATTGGTGACATGTTTCGTCAAATTCGATGTATTTCCCTCACTATCTTTGAGATGTTTCTAGCATAGCAGACAGTCTTTGTTGGAAAAGTGCCAAATTAGCGATGAACGTTCGACATGTTGTCGTTCGTCTTGGTTGTGGGCGTCGTGTACGGCAAATGGTGGCGCCACCAAACAACAAAACAGCGCCACCAAACGGAACCCGGATAAACAAAGCCTCCGCATCGCGCTCGAATAATTATTTATATTAACAATATTATTATTAAACTAGTTTCATAAATACTAGTGCGTGCAATAAACACTCTATAAAAATGCTATTGGAATATGTTTTTGTAACCGTAAGTAATCGAAGGTATCGAAGGTATCGAAGGTATCGAAGGTATCGAAGGTATCGAAGGTATCGAAGGTATCGAAGGTATCGAAGGTATCGAAGGTATCGTAGGTATCGAAGGTATCGAAGGTATCGAAGGTATCGAAGGTATCGTAGGTATCGAAGGTATCGAAGGTATCGAAGGTATCGAAGGTATCGAAGGTATCGAAGGTATCGAAGGTATCGTAGGTATCGTAGGTATCGAAGGTATCGTAGGTATCGAAAGTATCGAAGGTATCGAACAGTGGGTGTTTGATACCAAAAGTATCGAAGTATCGCGATACCACTAAATATTGGTATCGAACTTTCGCAAGTATCGCGATACTTCGATATATCGAATATCGAACCAGCACTAACTGATAACTGTTTTTCGCGGTAGTTTGCATGAGCAATTATGGAATATATTGTTCATAGCCCCAAGATATTTCTATTTTGTACGAAATTCACTTACTTTGGAGCATAGTTTGTAAAACTCACAACGTTACGACCCATGAGTCTATGTCACATACTAGTATCAGCTGCTCACCATCTACAGCCAAATTATCCCGCCAAAATCTGAGCCGACGTACGTGACCAAGTCTCGTAGCTGATGGGTCAAAACATTGCACATTTCACAGACTACTGTAAATCCTGAATTACTAGCAGCAGCTTTAATTGCAATATTGGTGATGATGAAGGCAAAATTATGGTGTGGTTATAAATGCAATAATTTGCCGAAACAAATTGACATTTGGCTAACTGATTTGTCAGTAGTAACGTGAAAAACTTAGAGAAGAAACAAAGCCGGTTGTATCAATAACACATAGTATTATAACTGCCATTGGTGCAAAACAGACGATAATATAAGTCATTAAAACATGTGTCCATAAACTGTTCAGATACAATGATCAGAATATGAAACGTGCCACAGTTAAAATCCACAGACGTCCCTTTCGTCATTGCCGTCGAAGAATATCATGCTTGGCCCGGAAGGGAACGGCATGGTGGCATCGTTTCATGTACCCATTTGAATGTTGGCAGTATCACTGACTGTGTTATAGGTGGAACGAGTACTGGAGAAGCACAAGGCCACTCTCCTGGAAAGGAGGTACAATGTCAACATGGGCGTGCTCATGGGTGAGTACGACACTGCTAGTTTCACTGGCAACGTTGTCCGTCACATATCTAGCCTCTGCCGTCTCACAGAGATGGCAGCACTTTTTAGCCCCTTAAAGCGACATGGTCCGTTCGTGGCTTTTTATTTTTATTGCAAAATTATGTTATACGGTATAAATTATACCTATTATAGTGTAAAGACAGTCAAAATATGTTTTCATGTACCATTTAGGGGGTGAAAATAGACACAGTAAGGGCGCTTACCTCTGTGTACACATTGACCACGAGGCATTTTAGAAACCATTGTAGGCATGGCTAAACCTCAGAAGGAAATACATGATCACGCGATGCAGTATCACGTGAACACAAGTTGACGCCACTAACGCCACACCCAGCCAGGTGCACGGCTCCCAGTTGGTAAAGGTTAAAGGGTGGGTGTCACTCGCGGCGATTTGAGTGACAGCGTCGGGATTCTTATAAACATTCAATGTTTAACATTACGAAGTCAGTTCTGTTTCGATAAAACATTTATTGGCGGTCAGGACGCTACAATAGTTATAACTTATACTGATTAACAAGATTTTGCAATAAAAATAAAATGCCACAAACTTATCATGTCGCTTTAAATCCGCCTGGTAGGTTTGTGCTCTGCTGATGTAGCCACCAGGGCGGCCTTACACCAGGATAGGGTAGAGACGCTGATTGGTTCTCAGGCCAAATTTGAATATAAGAAATTAAATACAGATACCTTTTTATAAGATAATAGTATATTATAAACACTATTAAAAATTTAACTTATATTCACACAAAAGTAAACAGAAATACAAATTTACACCAGGAATTATGGCAGGATTAGCCATGATTACACAAGCTCCGTAAAGGTGGCAGCACTTTACACTGATAACAATTAGCCATGATTACACAAGCTCCGTAAGGTGGCAGCATTTTACACTGCTAACATTCAAAAGCAAGTTAAGTGACCACACTTCTTGGCAAACTTGCACAGCCGAGCGACAGTCGGTTAAGCAAGACTTTGTATCACAGATGAATCATGGGAAATTTTATGTGGAATAATTTTTAGTTATATTTACATTTATTGTAGTTAGCAGCAATCTGGTTGTTATGACACTGGGAAAAGGTAAAATGTTATCCATCCTAACATAGACGGAAATAAATCATTTAAGACCGCCCCCCAAATCAGAGTGGGTCGGTCTTAAAAGAGGGGTGGTCTCTCGTGAGGGGTTTGCAACATTCGACACTAGGGGGTGCTTACAACGGCTAACATCAACACTAGGGGGCGCTTAGAACTACTAAGTAGTAAAATACACAAAATAAAAAGTAGAAAATAAAAAATGAGACAACATATATATATATATATATATATATATATATATATATATATATATATAACATAGTTTATTTTATGTGTGACACGTTTCAGTATAACTTTAATTTTGAATCGTTTTTTATAAATAATATCTGATAAAAAGTATCGTCATTTTGAATCGGTTTTTAATAATATCTGA
Organism: Ridgeia piscesae; assembly: GCA_025642075.2. NCBI lineage: Eukaryota > Metazoa > Annelida > Polychaeta > Sabellida > Siboglinidae > Ridgeia > Ridgeia piscesae. The sequence goes on from JAODUO010000323.1 coordinate 748,603, forward strand.
TAAAAAGTATTTTCATTTAATTTATTTCAAATTCGGTCTGAGGGGCTAAAAAGTGCTGCCACCTCACTGCGTCTGGGTAATCGCACCGCAGTCGCCATTTTGTTCTTTCCAGTGCCGCAAAACGATCTTTTACTTTTTGATCCAATCATGAAAACGACCTCTTACAGCTGCGAAACTTCCTCTTTAATATATATATATTACATATACACACGCTAGGTCATAAAATTAAATCATTTAAATTGCTGTGAAGAATAAAATTCACAAATCAAAATCGGGCTAAACTAAAGTCGACATCGCCGGCGGCTGTTATGTGCAGGCTGTAGATTACTGTGGCATTACGTTGATATTTTAGCACGATGTCGCTAAATCTGGAATCCGGTTTTATCTAAACTAACCTAAAACTTAGCCTAAGTTTCTAAACTTTAATCATACACAATATTCTAAACTTTAATCATACACAATATGGATATTACAGTAATAACAGAGTTACGCGTAGCCACCGACAGTGACCATGTCCGCCATGATGTCTTGCCGGCGAGTTCTTGCGCGAGTTTGTTTCGTGAATTTTATTTGTTTCAATATTGTAAGTGATTAAATTTTATAACATAGTGTGTGTTTATAAATATACAAGATATGTGAGGAAAGTCTAGCGGCTGTTAGATGTCGTTTTCATAATTCGGTCAGAAAGTAAAAGATCGCCAAAATGAATGGTCGTCATCAGGCGATTTATTGTTTTTATGGCATTACGCGTGTCCGTGTGCGTTAGTCATGCGTTTAATGAGAGTTCATTGCGATATTTAGGTTAAAAAATGTACTGGCCACCTATCGGATGGTCATTCGTCAGGGGTAAAATTCAAATTGCCATGGTCGTTGGTCGCGTCTGCCAGTGGTCGTTGGTGAGGGAATGTTTATACAGCGTAGACAATGAAAAAACGGTCGTAAAAAGCGGGTGGTCGTAAATGAGGGTGGTCGTTCGTGAGGAGTGCTACTGTAGTAGCATGTTTTCTGTGCAATGTATTGAAGTAACAGTTTTTTTAATTTATTAGCAGGGGTAGAAATAACAACAATTTGTTTAGTAGTAAGCAGGACTACCTAGTTTGGAAGTCTGGTAGTTCTCAGAGATATCTGGTAGTCCAGAAATTGCCTGAATTTAAGAAAATAACAAGAAAAAATTTGAATGAAATATTGAATATTAAATAAACTAATTTAGTTTAGTTAATACCATCAGAAAAACGACACGTATGAAGTAAATTGACCCATGGTGATCGTTCCTAAATGAGTTCCTGCTTGCTATACAGTGACATTTGCTGGTTTACATTTTTACATGGGTTTGTAGGTGAGGTTCGGAAGCTGCTCCCATGGGCTGATGGGAAGGCAATCAAGAACGAAGTTGACATTCAGGTGAGGACGAGTCAATAGGAGGGAACTTTGTGCTACTCCTACAAGTCCATACAAATGTGAAAAATAGGATTGTGGTTAGATTGCAGGTACGTTTTTGCATGCATTTATAGGTGGATGTGTAGAAAATAGCCATCAGCCATTCCTGTTTTGGCTGCCATATGCAGCTCCATCTGCTGGAAAATATTGTCAACATGTCCCCCTGTATGGGTAATGGCTCCTTGAATCCTGAGTATTTGTCCCATCTGAAGGAATGTAGGCTAGCGCTGTCGATCGCCAATTGCGCCATAAGTGAAACGGTTTGCTATTTGGTGAAAATAAATTAAAACTCTTTGCCAAATTGGCGAAACATTATTTATGTCATTGTTATTGATATCATCAGCAATACATGACTGCATTATTCAACGCCCGGCTCAGCGGCTCTGTTGAAATTGCTTAAACGATCGCTCATCCAACTGACCCAAATAACTAGTCAGCGTAACATGACCAGCTAGGTAAACAACAGGTCACCAATCCCTCCATTTAACCATGCTCACAGACAATAGGGGGGGCTTATAATTCAATCAAGAATTGTGTTTACTAGACAACTGGGACCTGCTTGATGACACTAATTACACGTTTGAGACAAGTACAATGATGTACCTGACAGGTTCCATATTATCGCTCAATATTGGCACAGTCACATCTTCTTCTATTAATCAGCCAACATCAATGTTTTGATGATTATGCTGATTTGTGGAGGTTGCAGTAGACACTTCTGAAATGTAGTGAAAGGGTGTGTGACATAGTAGATGGGGGGTAGTAGACATAAGAAATAAGAGGGGAGGGGGAAGGGGAGGGGTGGTCTGTCTGGTTACAGGTGGGCAGCAAGCCTAGACTTGAAACAGTCCAGGGACTTGGCTGCCACTATTTCCTGGGGCAGGCTGTTCCATTCGGGGATGGTCCGGGGGAAGAATGACATCTGTCTGTACTGTGTCCTGCCGTAGGGGATATTGTAGCTGTGTGTGTTGTTCTTTCTGTGGCTTGATCTGGTTTCTGTTGGCTGTGGTAGGTATTCAGAATCAATGGTGATGAGGTGGTGGTGAAATTTGTAAAACATTTCAAGTCGAGCTTTTTTACGGCGTTGTTGGAGTGTGGGCCAGGCAAGAGAGTCGACATGGCATGGGCATTAATCAATATGCCATCTGGTAACTATGCAATAAAATGCCAATATAGATTGTAATTCATGTATATTCGACAAGTCTCACCACCAGAAACATTACAGATAGAAAGATGCATGTCAAAAACATGTTTTATCATGTGTAGCCTGCGTCAACCAGGCCAGGATTACAGTTAACTAAGTTGGTGAATTACTCTATTCAATTAATCATCAATTACTGAGCAGTCAAGTGATGTTTTATGATAGGTAATAATTACATCAATACATTGTTTGAATCACTGCGGGGCAACAAGAGTAGAGTAGATGGTTCTTAATTATTTTGCCTTGTAAAATTGTATCTTTCAACTTATGCTATACACACCTGTAAACAAAAAGCTGTAATGTTAATTTTATTACATTAATAGTATGTGTTAGGTCCTGTTTGTTTCTATTTGCAAAATGCCCAACAGTTGTTCAGCTTTCTTTTTATGGTTAAAGAATGTTCTGTTAAATTATACTGGATGTTTATTTGCGTTGTATGTGTTTAGCTAAATATATAAATATTTAGTTAATTAAAATTTTGCATTTTTTCTTGTAAATATTGTATAGAATTTTATATTATATTATGTCTTGTTTTGTATTTTTATACTGGGTAATGTAATTGATCTAAAAAATGGCTAAAGAAAATGTCATTTGGATAAACAAATTTCTGACCTTTAGCCAAATTGGCTAAACAGATTTTAGGCAGTGTTAGCCGAGGGAATCATAGTCAAATATTGGTGTCAACAAACAAAAGTATAGCGATTAGTTCATGTTGCTAATTTACATTTCAAATGTTTTCTTTTGAGATCAAAGTTGTGCTTATTTTGTAGGTTCTGGAGCTTCTTGGACCAAAAACTGAGGCAGATCTTCAGAAGAAACCAACAAAAGTAAGTAATCCAAAATGTTGTAATTATAGTTGATCATTCTAGGTATTTGCGTGTTTTGTCCAAGGCATTTCTTCAGACATGGCCTTGTTTTGAGATTTAAAATGTTTCTTATATGGAATAGTAAAAGATGAAATGCTAGAGTTAGGGTTGAAAACCTAATTTGGAAACACTTGTTGTAATTAGACAGGCAGCAGAACTTGGCTTGAATAATTGTAAACATACTCTGATAAATATTAGTTTTTACCTCTTCTATCAAAGGGGTAAGGCTTGTTTTTGTAACAAATGTACTGCCTAGAATCCTAGGCAGATGTTTGGCAGGTCTGTCTTCAGTCATTTGTTCATATCTGCTTGAGAGAATGTGAAGGGGTATATTGTATGGCTACGGTATGGTTGCACGTTAAACAATATTAATCTATAACCCACTGTTTGGTATTTTTGGACATATTTTAGGAACATTACATGTTGACAGTCTGGTCCAAGAGAGCAAATGTAACTACAGTACAATGTATTCTGGATAAATTGAACCTCAGGGACATGTGGCAATACTGTACCTACAGTTATCAGACGTTCACCTTTTGAAGACTGTAGAACTCATTGACTTGTGACAGTTTGAGTTCTCTGGTGTCAGTGTACGACTGTAGCGATACAGGGACCATCGGGTTTGTAGACTATTTGCTTCTTAACCTTTTGACAAAACTGACTAATGACTAATGGCTAAGACAAGCCTTGGGTGGCTCACAGGCACTTGGGATCTCATGGGACTGGTGTTGTAGGACACCAAGCCAGCCCAGAAGGCAGGGAAGGCAGGGAAGGCGGAGAGTGGGAAGAAGGAAGCAGCATCCATTGAGTCCACTGAGTCTGGTTCGTTGTTGGTTTTATCTTTGAAATGTTCTATAAATACCCATTGCTTTAAAAACCAATAGACTGTTAAGGTACTGAAATGTATTGTCTCTAATTGTCTTTTCAACTTCACTTGTTATTTCATCTCCATCTGGGTTTTGTCTGGTGATATGTGTAATAATATTCAACTGGGTTAAAATAGAAACACTTGTAATTACACATGCTGCAAATTGTATTTATTTCTGGTTATTGTTATATACTAAGTGTGCGTGTGTGTGTGTGTGTGTGTGTGTGTGTGTGTGCGTGCGTGCGTGCGTGCGTGCGTGCGTGCGTGTCTGTGTATGCCAGTGCATGTGTGTGTGTGCGTGCGTGCATGCGTGTCTGTATGAAGTTTATTTATGGCTAGCTGCACATTGAGTATGTGTTGGTGAAGGGGTGACTGCATGAGTCAGTATGTGGAGTTGTTGACAGTTGCTGACAGTAGAGCTTCACTGTATGCATTGACCAAGAGATGACCACATGAGTCGGTATGCTAGTGGTTGTTGGTTGCAGTATTTGGAGAGGACGGTCACGTGAAGAGCTTCATGGAGCTGGCTGGTGCGGCCGTCAAGTTCCACAAAACTGGTGAGTGAAGCCCAGGATAAAGTCATAGATACACAGGCATTTGTATGTTAGTGTTTGTAGTTAGTATATATCAGTAATGTTTACTTGTACAGTCAGTAATGTTTACTTGTAGAGTCAGTAATGTATACTTATGCAGTCGTCACTGGGGGAATGCGTCTACCTAGTATTTAAGAGCTTAGCTTTAGCTAAGGAGATAATTAAGGTGGTGGCTTATATACTGTAAAGTTATGTACCTGTTAAATATAAAATATGATGTTTTTCTTAATGTATTTATTATTTTATGTTATTTATTTATTTATGGGTGTGAATAATGTTCCGACTCTCACACGGCTGTGTAACTTTGCTGAGAAGATAGTCTAGTGACTTAGCCTTTTTTTTATGTTATCTCTATGAGGGGTTAAAGTAGAACAGATCTGCCACCTCACAGACGAGTAGTCAAGGTAAATCTTAAGTAATCGCCCGCAGTGTGTTCGAGTGGGTGACATAAAGTCACCAGTGCTTGTTAGCAACACAGGTGCGCCTCAGGGTTGTGTTCTGAGTCCATTTTTGTACACCTTGTATACAAATGACTGTCGTAGTGTTGATTCATCTACCCAATTTGTGAGGTTTTCTGGTGATACAGCCATGCTCGCTCTTTTGAATGATTTTGCCTCATACCAGTCATATCTTTCTTCAGTGGTACGTTTCTCTAGTTGGTGGAGTAACAATTGTCTGCATCTAAATGTTTCCAAAACGAAAGATATGTGCATCGACTTCCGTCGTAATAGAACTGTCATTAGTCCTATTGTCATCAACGGTGAACCTGTGGAACAGGTTGATTCATTCAAATACCTCGGTGTTATGTTAGATGAAAAATTTTCATTTACAGAGCATGTTGCAGCCGTGCAAAAGAAGTCTCAGCAGCGACTGTACGTTCTTCGAAAGTTACGAGCTTTCTACGTTGATCCACTACTTCTTCTATGCCTTTACCGTAGCATAATTGAGCCTCTTAACCTACTGCAGCATTTGTTACTACAGTGTACCCTGCTCTTTCTGTGAAAAACCGTAACAGGCTTCTGAAAATCTCACCCGTTTCTGCCAAGATAATTGGTTTACCTACACCAAAGCTCTCCGAAATAATCGACCATGCAATTTTGTAGAAAGCTCGTGCTGTCGCTACTGAGTCTGATCACCCGCTCTCTACGTTCTTCCATGTACTTCCGTCTCAAAGGAGATGCCGTTGTATAAAATGTAAAACATCTCGCTATAGCAGGAGTTTTGTGCCTGTGGCCATTAGAATGTTGAATGCTAAATGAGTCATATTGATGTTGAATTGTTCTTGTAGTGGATACATCTGGAAATTCATTTGCATTTTGTAGTGACCATCCCATATATTTTAGATGTGATCATGAGTTGTAAAATGCATATCCTTTTTAAGGACAATAAAGTGATTTGATTTGATTGACATAATTCCTGCTTTGTAAACAACT
>JAODUO010000323.1:757500-767862 GCA_025642075.2 Ridgeia piscesae
GTTCTGAGTTGTGTTCTGAGTTGTGTTCTGAGGTGTGTTCTGAAGTGAGGTGTGTTCTGAAGTGAGGTGTGTTCTGAAGTGAGGTGTGTTCTGATGTGAGGTGTGTTCTGATGTGTGTTCTGAGGTATATTCTGATGTGTGTTCTGAGGTGTGTTCTGATGTGTGTTCTGATGTGTGTTCTGAGGTGTGTTCTGATGTGTGTTCTGAGGTGTGTTCTGAGGTGTGTTCTAGTGTGTGTTCTGAGGTGTGTTCTGAGGTGTGTTCTGAGGTGTGTTCTGAGGTGTGTTCTGAGGTGTGTTCTGAGGTGTGTTCTAATGTGTATTCTGAGGTGTGTTCTGAAGTGAGGTGTGTTCTGAAGTGAGGTGTGTTCTGAAGTGAGGTGTGTTCTGATGTGAGGTGTGTTCTGAGGTGTGTTCTGAGGTGTGTTCTGAGGTGTGTTCTGATGTGTGTTCTGATGTGAGGTGTGTTCTGAGGTGTGTTCTGATGTGTGTTCTGAGGTGTGTTCTGAGGTGTGTTCTAATGTGTGTTCTGAGGTGTGTTCTGAGGTGTGTTCTAATGTGTGTTCTGAGGTGTGTTCTGAGGTGTGTTCTGATGTGTGTTCTGATGTGTGTTCTGAGGTGTGTTCTGAGGTGTGTTCTGAGGTGTGTTCTGAGGTGTGTTCTGATGTGTGTTCTGATGTGTGTTCTGATGTGTGTTCTGAGGTGTGTTCTGAGGTGTGTTCTGAGGTGTGTTCTGGGGTGTGTTCTGAGGTCACAGTCTATGCTGCAGGTCATTACCAGGTTCCCACCAGAACCCAATGGCATCCTACACATAGGCCACGCCAAGGCCATCAACTTCAACTTTGGCTATGCAAAGGTGAGGTACCCTTGTGTGTATTATATGTGCCCATCAGCTGTGAGGGTGGCACCCTGCCCCCTCTGTCCACCCCTGTCATGGCTGTCATGTGTCATATCTTAACACAAGGTGCATGATGTTAAAATCTGATGGTAGAGTACAACCTTTTGGTTAATGGCTATTTTTTCAAAGCAATTGAAATTCGACCCGTGTTAAAGAAAAGAGTACGTTAAGATACATTTTTCATGTGTCCATTTACAAATGTATATTATTATTCATTATTGGTAAATAAGAACATAATTTTCATCAAGAAAGCCATTAAAAAATTCTTTGAGCCCAGTAAATATAATGGGTTGCATGGAGTTGACTTTACAAGTTAGGTAGTCTATACTTGTGGCGTCTTTCAGATATCCTGCTATTTCCCACATGAAAACTTTTTTCGTAAACGTGCAAATACGTGGAAATGTCTCTGCATATTTTGTCTTTGTGTCTAGGCCCACAATGGGATATGTTACCTACGGTATGATGACACAAACCCTGAGAAGGAGGAAGAAAAGTTCTTTGTTGGTATCCGCGAGATGGTGGAGTGGCTCGGTGAGTTGTATTCGTCTCTCGGTTTGAAGTTTCAGTTCAAATAATTTGGGTACAGTGCAACCATTGAACAGAATCAATTTGAATGTTTTGAACAGTTTGTGAGAGACGTTGTAATAAATTGTACTAAAGTCCTCATAATTGTTTTTTAATTGTTAAAAATTCATATTTATATCATTATTACTTCTGACTTAATTTGGATTTAATTCTCGATTTAATTCTTGTTTTAAATCTTATTAATTGTTTAACCGTTCATGTTCATAGAACCGAATCAGTTGTTTATGTTTGTGTCACGTGACTACACCAATTGTTCCCCATGTCCCCAATATATGTCCCTGAGTGCCTAATTATACTGTGCCCTCCCCCCACGCCCCCACAATTTGACTATTTCCAAGGTTTATGTGATTGTACGTTGTCGTTGCAGGCTATAAGCCCTACAAGATCACACACAGCTCCGACTACTTCCAGGAGTTGTACGACCTCGCAGTCGAACTCATCAGGCGGGGTCACGCCTACGTGTGTCACCAGAGCAGTGACGAGTTGAAAGGTCACAACCCCCCACCCTCCCCCTGGAGGGAACGCCCCATGGAAGAGTCACTCGCCCTGTTTGAGGTGCGATGTTGGTTAGGGAAGTTGGGTAGGGTTGGTGGGAGAATGTGGGATTGGGATGCGAGAGGGAAGGTGGGCTGAGAAGCAGGGTTGGGTCGAAATACGTATTTGAATACAGAATTATTTTAAAATTGTAAATCACAAAAGTGCATGTGTTTGATATTTAGTCTATGTTTGAAATGATCTGCAAATACTACCAAATTCGCATACATTTCGTTTTACCAACGAAAGGCAAAGCATTGCCTCACAGACCTCGAGAGTGAAGGCAGAATGTTTTTCACACCTGTGGTAAGGTCAATAGTGGGCAGGCGGCACTGAGAAAATTGTCCCATGTTATAGCCGGCACTGCTGGTCAAACATTACCACCAATGAGTGAATGATAAGCCATGAGACTTGTCACCATACGTAGCCATAAAAGCAGGTTTTACTGGGAATGTGCTTCAAAGAATCCTGCTGCCACCTTCTGCGTAAACATACGGGGCTGGCACAAATGATGCCAGTTGTCCTCCATTGTGTAGTAACATCACAAACAGCATGTATTTGATATTTGGGCTGTTTTGTTCATATTTGGAAGTATGACCAAATATATAAATATGTATTCGTTGAATCAAAAATTGCAGTGTATTTGAATTGGAAAAATGTATTTGTATTTGAGCTGAAATCTGGAAAACTAATGTATCTGAATTTGATTTGGCCGAGTTGTATTTATATTTGATCCCAAAATGTGTATTTGGACCCAGCCCTGATGAGGCGTGATGTATTGAATGTGTGGACGTGTTCTAATAACTTATCTTTGACCATCACTATATATTAATGGTGCAAAGTTATTTTCAACTAGACTGTAAAATGCAAATGTAAGTGAATGTGTGTCCTTAAAAAAATGTTCCTTACATCTGAGGCACCAAACTGTCAGATGTCCGTGATGTGCATGATCCCTCAAAAGAAAAGTAACCTTACATCTCAGGCACCAAACTTTCAGATGTCCGTGATGTGCATGATCCCTCAAAAGAAAAGTAACCTTACATCTCAGGCACCAAACTGTCAGATGTCCATGATGTGCATGATCCCTCAAAAGAAAAGTAACCTTACATCTGAGGCACCAAACTGTCAGATGTCCGTGATGTGCATGATCCCTCAAAAGAAAAGTAACCTTACATCTGAGGCACCAAACTGTCAGATGTCCATGATGTGCATGATCCCTCAAAAGAAAAGTAACCTTACATCTCAGGCACCAAACTGTCAGATGTCCGTGATGTGCATGAACCCTCAAAAGAAAAGTAACCTTACATCTCAGGCACCAAACTGTCAGATGTCCATGATGTGCATGATCCCTCAAAAGAAAAGTAACCTTACATCTCAGGCACCAAACTGTCAGATGTCCGTGATGTGCATGATCCCTCAAAAGAAAAGTAACCTTACATCTCAGGCACCAAACTGTCAGATGTCCATGATGTGCATGATCCCTCAAAAGAAAAGTAACCTTACATCTGAGGCACCAAACTGTCAGATGTCCGTGATGTGCATGATCCCTCAAAAGAAAAGTAACCTTACATCTCAGGCACCAAACTGTCAGATGTCCATGATGTGCATGATCCCTCAAAAGAAAAGTAACCTTACATCTCAGGCACCAAACTGTCAGATGTCCATGATGTGCATGATCCCTCAAAAGAAAAGTAACCTTACATCTGAGGCACCAAACTGTCAGATGTCCGTGATGTGCATGATCCCTCAAAAGAAAAGTAACCTTACATCTCAGGCACCAAACTGTCAGATGTCCATGATGTGCATGATCCCTCAAAAGAAAAGTAACCTTACATCTCAGGCACCAAACTGTCAGATGTCCATGATGTGCATGATCCCTCAAAAGAAAAGTAACCTTACATCTGAGGCACCAAACTGTCAGATGTCCGTGATGTGCATGATCCCTCAAAAGAAAAGTAACCTTACATCTGAGGCACCAAACTGTCAGATGTCCGTGATGTGCATGATCCCTCAAAAGAAAAGTAACCTTACATCTGAGGCACCAAACTGTCAGATGTCCGTGATGTGCATGATCCCTCAAAAGAAAAGTAACCTTACATCTCAGGCACCAAACTGTCAGATGTCCATGATGTGCATGATCCCTCAAAAGAAAAGTAACCTTACATCTGAGGCACCAAACTGTCAGATGTCCGTGATGTGCATGATCCCTCAAAAGAAAAGTAACCTTACATCTCAGGCACCAAACTGTCAGATGTCCATGATGTGCATGATCCCTCAAAAGAAAAGTAACCTTACATCTCAGGCACCAAACTGTCAGATGTCCATGATGTGCATGATCCCTCAAAAGAAAAGTAACCTTACATCTCAGGCACCAAACTGTCAGATGTCCGTGATGTGCATGATCCCTCAAAAGAAAAGTAACCTTACATCTCAGGCACCAAACTGTCAGATGTCCGTGATGTGCATGATCCCTCAAAAGAAAAGTAACCTTACATCTCAGGCACCAAACTGTCAGATGTCCATGATGTGCATGATCCCTCAAAAGAAAAGTAACCTTACATCTGAGGCACCAAACTTTCAGATGTCCGTGATGTGCATGATCCCTCAAAAGAAAAGTAACCTTACATCTCAGGCACCAAACTGTCAGATGTCCGTGATGTGCATGATCCCTCAAAAGAAAAGTAACCTTACATCTCAGGCACCAAACTGTCAGATGTCCGTGATGTGCATGATCCCTCAAAAGAAAAGTAACCTTACATCTCAGGCACCAAACTGTCAGATGTCCGTGATGTGCATGATCCCTCAAAAGAAAAGTAACCTTACATCTCAGGCACCAAACTGTCAGATGTCCATGATGTGCATGATCCCTCAAAAGAAAAGTAACCTTACATCTCAGGCACCAAACTGTCAGATGTCCGTGATGTGCATGAACCCTCAAAAGAAAAGTAACCTTACATCTCAGGCACCAAACTGTCAGATGTCCATGATGTGCATGATCCCTCAAAAGAAAAGTAACCTTACATCTCAGGCACCAAACTGTCAGATGTCCGTGATGTGCATGATCCCTCAAAAGAAAAGTAACCTTACATCTCAGGCACCAAACTGTCAGATGTCCATGATGTGCATGATCCCTCAAAAGAAAAGTAACCTTACATCTCAGGCACCAAACTGTCAGATGTCCGTGATGTGCATGATCCCTCAAAAGAAAAGTAACCTTACATCTCAGGCACCAAACTGTCAGATGTCCGTGATGTGCATGATCCCTCAAAAGAAAAGTAACCTTACATCTCAGGCACCAAACTGTCAGATGTCCGTGATGTGCATGATCCCTCAAAAGAAAAGTAACCTTACATCTCAGGCACCAAACTGTCAGATGTCCATGATGTGCATGATCCCTCAAAAGAAAAGTAACCTTACATCTGAGGCACCAAACTGTCAGATGTCCGTGATGTGCATGATCCCTCAAAAGAAAAGTAACCTTACATCTCAGACACCAAACTGTCAGATGTCCATGATGTGCATGATCCCTCAAAAGAAAAGTAACCTTACATCTCAGGCACCAAACTGTCAGATGTCCGTGATGTGCATGATCCCTCAAAAGAAAAGTAACCTTACATCTCAGGCACCAAACTGTCAGATGTCCGTGATGTGCATGATCCCTCAAAAGAAAAGTAACCTTACATCTCAGGCACCAAACTGTCAGATGTCCGTGATGTGCATGATCCCTCAAAAGAAAAGTAACCTTACATCTCAGGCACCAAACTGTCAGATGTCCATGATGTGCATGATCCCTCAAAAGAAAAGTAACCTTACATCTGAGGCACCAAACTGTCAGATGTCCGTGATGTGCATGATCCCTCAAAAGAAAAGTAACCTTACATCTCAGACACCAAACTGTCAGATGTCCATGATGTGCATGATCCCTCAAAAGAAAAGTAACCTTACATCTCAGGCACCAAACTGTCAGATGTCCGTGATGTGCATGATCCCTCAAAAGAAAAGTAACCTTACATCTCAGGCACCAAACTGTCAGATGTCCGTGATGTGCATGATCCCTCAAAAGAAAAGTAACCTTACATCTCAGGCACCAAACTGTCAGATGTCCGTGATGTGCATGATCCCTCAAAAGAAAAGTAATGCTTTTAAAATTCATCATCTGTCAAGGGTCTTTACTGGCTGTAGGATTCAAATCTGATATTAGATAACGATTATTCACATTATATGTTTTTGAACATCAGTCTGTAGAGCCTTTTTGGTATACACCATGTGTGTGCGTGTGCGTGTGCGTGTGCGTGTGCGTGTGCGTGTGCGTGTGCGTGTGCGTGTGCGTGTGTGCAACTTTAATAATATTTATGTTGTTGAGTGTCACACCTGCTGTTGTTCACAAGGCTTTAACATTCAGTAGTAGCATGGAGCATTTGTAAGAGAAAGAGAAAAAACACTTAACTAAATTAACAAAATAAATAAATAAAAACACTACATTTGAATAAAACAGTGATGTTATACACACACACACACACACAATATATATATTATATATATATATATATATATATATATATATATATATATATATATATATATATATATATATATATATATATATATATATATATATATATATGAAATTGCCAATGAAACTAAACAAAGATCATATTATGATTGTATTTCATCCCACAACAGTGTGACTGTTGAATGAACTGCCTGGTGTATTCACTCAGAATACAACACTGCAATATGATTCTTAACAACATGATGTCTGCCCCATCTCTCAGTTGTGTGCCTTTATAAAGTGTAGTTCTAACAGTCAGCATGGCAGTGTCAACTTTGTCAACTGTGATGAAGGAATGAAGGACTCTTTGTTTCCCAGGACATGAGGAAGGGGAAGATAGGGGAGGGCGAGGCCACGTTGAGGATGAAGACAACCCTGGAAGACGGGAAGATGGACCCAGTCGCTTATAGGATCAAGTTCACGCCCCACCATAGATCACTCGACAAGTGGTTGGTTAACTAAACTTTATCACATGACTAATCTAATTTCTTAACTAAGTCCAGCAGGTTTCTGTAATTGTTTTAAAAGTTTTTCTTGAATTGCTCTTGGTGTGGGACAGTGTTTACTTCAAGCTGGGGTGTATCATTTTATTTAAACTCATTTAAAAAGTACTTATTTAGTCAATGAGCGTTTTATTACTGAACCTTTAATGCCGTCACTCAATATGACTTTTTATGTTTTTATTAATTATTAACTTTTTCATTCTGTGCCGTTTTTATTATCTTAAATTTATAGTTCGTTTAAAAGTTTTTTATGTAACTTTATTCCTTAATGATAATTTAATTGGACATTTGATGCCACATTTTTATAACCTAGAATTTGTTTGTTGGTATTTTTATATTTTGTAATAGAGCTTTTGAACAGGGTAACCTGGATTTACAGCGCTGTATAAATGCTTATAATATTAGATATCACTATATCAGTGAAGCTGATCGTCTTACACAGGTGTATATTAGTGATGGTGGTCGTTTTGTGCAGGTGTATCTACCCGACATACGACTACACACACTGCCTGTGCGACTCGATAGAGAACATTTCCCACTCCCTCTGCACGAAGGAGTTCCAGGCGCGGTGAGTGGAGTCTGTGATCTGGTCACTTGATGCCTTGATCCAAATTGGCGAGAATCTTTGTAACCGGAAATACATTTAGACATGCGCCAGAAGAATAAAATAATACATAGCTGGAATGATGGGCGATAAACGTCATCGCAAGCCAGGGGTCATTGCACTATGCGACATACCCCTGGCTGATCGTCTCTGTAAAGCTGGGCAATGTGCAAAGTCAAACTCTATAATTATAGCAACTAATTTCGCCTGTCGCTGCTGCGTGTGCCGTGGGAACAACGCAAATACCTGCCCCAATTAGAAGACGGATACATGCCTGGTGGGAATCCCAATATAATGACCCATTCTTGTCCTCAACATTGCCTGTAACATGAGCAGCACGTGGCTTAAATCACCACGATTACATTGGCTGATGTTAAAGCGACATGATCAGTTTGTGGCTTTTTATTTTTATTGCAAAATCATGTTAATCAGTATAAGTTATAACTATTGTAGCGTCCTGACCGCCAATAAATGTTTTATCAAAACAGAACTGACTTCGTAATGTTAAACGTCGAATGTTTATAAGAATCCCGACGCTGTCACTCAAATCGCCGCGAGTGACACCCACCCTTTGATCTTTACCAACTGGGAGCCGTGCACCTGGCTGGGTGTGGCGTTAGTGGCGTCAACTTGTGTTCACGTGATACTGCATCGCATGATCATGCATTTCCTTCTGGGCTTTTAGCCACGCCTACAACGGTTTCGAAAATGCCTTGTGGTTGATGTGTACACAGAGTTAAGTGACCTTACTGCGTCTAATTTCAGCCCATAAAATGAAAACACATTTTGACTGTTTACGCTATAATAAGTATAATGTATATCATATAACATGATTTTGCAATAAAAATAAAAAGCCACGAACGGACCACGTCGCTTTAAAAGAGTTTTTGAAAGTGACATGCCAATGATAGAGAAGGCTGGTACTGATGTGTGAGGATGGTGGTAAATATTCATTTACAGACAGACACTAGATCCACTCTTCAAAATTGTTTTTCACAATACATGGGATGTACTTCTTTTGGACAGTGGATGAATGAACAATGGTACTTAGCCTCAGATCGGGAAAAGATAAGAATGGTGGCGCCATCTTTAGGATAATCAGGAAACAGCAGCAATAATGCCATCTAGTAGGTTTGCGGATAAATAGCAACAATAGTTGTGCCATCTAGTGGACAATTGTAAGACTAGCAGGTCTACATGTAGAATAGAATCGGAAGCAATTATTCAACCATGAAAAATGCAACAAATAATGTGTGACCGGTAGAAAGTATTTCACAGCTGTGTTTGATATTGTTCACTGACCATTGACCAAGTCATTGTTGTGCTTTAGCCGATGGGAAATTGACCAGTAAAAAATGCTTGTCACTGAAAATATTTCTTGTTGGTTTGCTATTTTGCCAAAATAATGGCTAATTTAAAGGCCTATTTTTAAGTGACGTTCTAGCATGACATCAAGTGTCGCATGTTCTGGTCACCAGACGGTCATCCTACTACTGGCTGTGCAACGTGCTGGACGTCTACTGCCCCGTCCAGTGGGAGTATGGCCGGCTCAATCTCAACTATACCGTCGTGTCCAAGCGCAAGATTGGCAAACTCATTGCTAACGGCATAGTGAGGTGAGGAACCTGTATTTTTTTAATTCAAACAACATAATTTGGGGGATGTGTAGTTAACTAAGTAAACCCACATGACCTTTACATGAGGTCATTGCCACAAGTTTGCTGAGTGACGGGTTCTTATAGTTATCATTTTGTGGACTTTGATGTGGCTGCACGTCACAAATGATGCACTAAATGGGCACCAGGGTATACCAAATAAATATCCGCCATTTTGTTTAATTAATTATTTATTTTTAAAGCTATATTAAACTGCTAGCAATTAAAAAATAATTGCTTTTTTGTTCTTGAATTTTTTTATGGCGTACCCCGGGGAACCATTTACTGCCTCAAGTAATAATAATAAATATTATTCGAGATACTTTAACAAAAACAAAACTAAATGTGTAGTATAATGTTTAACTTTCTTGTATGACTTCAGTTTAAGGGATTACACCACCAAGGGTGTATCACACTAAAGAGGTGTCTGTCTGTCTGTCATGTCCAGGGACTTACAAAACTAAAGAGGTGTCTGTCTGTTTGTCATGTCCAGGGACTTACAAAACTAAAGAGGTGTCTGTCTGTCTGTCATGTCCAGGAACTTACAAAACTAAAGAGGTGTCTGTCTGTCTGTCATGTCCAGGGACTTATCAAACTAAAGAGGTGTCTGTCTGTCTGTCATGTCCAGGGACTTATCAAACTAAAGAGGTGTCTGTCTGTCTGTCTGTCTGTCTGTCCGTCCGTCCGTCCGTCCATCTCCGTCCGTCCGTCCGTCCGCTTTCTGTCTGTCTGTCATGTCCAGGGACTTATCAAACTAAAGAGGTGTCTGTCTGTCTGTCATGTCCAGGGACTTACAAAACTAAAGAGGTGTCTGTCTGTTTGTCATGTCCAGGGACTTACAAAACTAAAGAGGTGTCTGTCTGTCTGTCATGTCCAGGGACTTACAAAACTAAAGAGGTGTCTGTCTGTCTGTCATGTCCAGGGACTTACAAAACTAAAGAGGTGTCTGTCTGTTTGTCATGTCCAGGGACTTACAAAACTAAAGAGGTGTCTGTCTGTTTGTCATGTCCAGGGACTTACAAAACTAAAGAG